>MU223540.1:493906-510645 GCA_018584345.1 Thuja plicata
GCAATAGACACAACTAGGTCAATTTGAGGGCCTTCATTTTACATTTTTACACATCCATGACTAGAGAGCTATGGATCGATATTTGAGGCCTCATTCTTGAGCAACCTTGAATGGAATGATTCATAGAGGTGTGACAATATTTATGCACACAGTTTCCTCCCCCGTTGTT
Organism: Thuja plicata; assembly: GCA_018584345.1. NCBI lineage: Eukaryota > Viridiplantae > Streptophyta > Pinopsida > Cupressales > Cupressaceae > Thuja > Thuja plicata. The sequence continues at coordinate 494,076 of MU223540.1, forward strand.
CCCATTATTGTTAACATTCCTATTCTCACCATCTTGATTATTATTGGCATCATTGTTCGCATTATTGATGAGATTTGGATCCATTAGTCCAAAGGGAAATATCATGTCAATAGTGTGTGTGATAAAATGTGTGATCAATATCTGCAACCAAATTCTTCAATAAACTGTTATATCCAAAGGGTTAGTGAAAATATAAGATTCAAAGCACTATCATAAAAACCCTAGAAATCGGCTTATTGCTTCCTAGTTGAAGCGAGTACAATTCTCATAGATGTCCATCAGATTGGGAATAGAGAAATCAATGACTTGACTACTCTAAAATGGAATATTTAATGCAAATAAGATGAGAAAGATGCATAGACTTGCATACTTGGCTCTCAAAACTTAGAAAATGAAAGATGCGATGAACTATCAAGCTATGAATGATATTGAAACTAAAATGCAAATGCAAGCTACTAAAGTAAGAACAATGCATCTACTATTAAGCTATGAAAGGAAACTAGAATTACATTCAACTAAGAAATGAATCTAACAATGCAAGAATGAAAGAAACTACTATGAAAGCAAAGAACTATGAATGCACTAATGAGCTCTAGAATGAAAATAGCATTATAACTCTACTCCAAATCTTCTTGTTATGAATGAGCAAGGGGAGATATACCTTTTATAAGAGATTCCAAGGAATGAGTGGTTGAGATTAAGAGGAAAAAGAGATTGATCAACAATGGAGATGCAATTTACCTCAATCCATGTGAGATGATAAAGTGATTTTGACTGGTCAACTTTGTGGAGAATAAGACAAAATTGGTATTTTGCCTTTTTATTTGTTTTATTTTGATTTTTGAGTGCACACACATGTGTAAATGGGTTCACTTTTTGAACTTAGGACTTTTTGATTTATCCCAGTGTTTTATGCTTTTTGGGTTTAGGCTTTGATGATTGATGATTTGATTCAATAAGTTAGGATTAAAATTATATAAGCAAGTTTGATTAAATGCTCAATAATTTAGAGTCTAGTGATATTATCTTATATTTAGGATTTATAAAGACCAAATATTTTAGAAAAGGGGGCTATGGGTTTGCTAGACAATTTTAGGTAATTACATTTGCCCCTCTTTGACTAAAGTGTGATCGATTTGGGAACACATTGGTTCAAAGAATATTTGAAGCTTGATTGAATATGGAAATAGCTTGATGTGAAGTGATGAAACTATCCCATAGATCAGAACTGATTCCGAACTTGATTGAACAAAGATCGATTGGAGATTTGAAGTTATCAGCTCCGAACTTGATTGAGTGAAGACTGGTAGAGAGATATGAGTATATCAGGCGCTCCGGGCTTGATTGAGAAAAGACTGATAGAAGAGTCTGAGCATTCAGTTTGATGTGAAGTGATGAAACTAAATGTCCGTCCTCCAAGCAGATTTCCTGATTTAAGATTAAATTTGAATGACAAACCAACCTGATGTGGTGCGATGAGACTGATTTCCATAAAATTGATTGATGGGATAATTAACTTGATATTTATCTTGATGAAGCCAATTACCATATTGAAGGGAGTTATCAAATTGATTTGGTGTGATAAATTTGATATGCCCCTAGAGATTGAGATTTTGATGCATAGTGATGAGAAACACTTGATTGGATCTTGATTTGAGTTAGGGTATGATGCCTTAGAGATTGAGCTTGTTGATGTGAATCAAATTGTTGATGTAGCAGTACTTCCCCCTCGGGAATGAAATCAAAATGAGGGGAGCCATAAGCCCTAATAGATCAAAAAGCATTGAGATATTTGAGATGCGAGCTTGTTTGAAATTTAGTTGACCAAGTTTGACTTAAGTTGATTTTTTTTTAATTGAAGAGGGAAATGTGCAAGAAATTTGGTCAAAATGAATCTTGAATCAGAATCCTATGAGAAAAGCATCCACAATCAACTACATTTGTGAAAAATAGGTTAAATTGATTTTTTGAGGATCAAAACATCGTCAGATTTCAATTTAGGTCCCGAAAATGGATTTAGATCAATCTGATTAGCCAAGGATGCAATTTTTGCGTCCATAGGAGTACTTTGAAAATTAGGTCAAAATTATTATAGAAGGCCCAAAGGGGTCATTTTAAAATCATTTTCACCGTCCCCTTTTGAGTTTCGAGAAGGTTCTCTAAGCAAAAATGGTGGTCCCGATGTCAACTCATCGATTCGAGCACATGCAGAGGCATGGACGACCCAGAGATTACACACCACCTGTAAGTAGTAGATACAATTTATCCTTGTATGCAAATTTTTCCTGTTTTAGTCAAATTTTCATTATTTTGCACGTTTTTCATCAACAAATGTTAGTTTGTTGTACGGGCCGGTGAAAGGGCTCGTACAACAATCTGTAGAAGAATCCTGTGTCGTTTGGGACTATTAGTTTTATCGCACAGGGCATACCCATCTGTCACACGACAACCTTCTTCATTGTCCATTTTGTCGTATGAAACCCTTGCATTTATTGTTTCAAGCTATTTTTTCGTCTGGCCTTTATTTTGATGTCGTATGAGCCTTGGGGCCAGTTTTGTCATTTTATGTCTTTTTCGTATGGGAACAAAGGCATTTTTATCATTATTCCATTGTCTAGTTAGGTTTTCACATTTCTTATTAGCTTGTCTGTGAGATTTTCTAATTACTTTGTAGTGATTTCACTTTGATTTGATGCTGATACTGATGTTGTTTATGTTGTTTGACTTCATGTAGATACACTTGCCTAATATTCAGTTTAGGTCTACTTATCCTGCCACCATGCAGCTAGTTTGGGGCTTGTCGGATGATCAACGGGCACATGTTCAAGTTTGTGGGTTTGCATGGTTACTTCAGATGCTTGATATTTGGGTGAATCACAGGATGTTGACCATGCTAGTGGAGAGGTTCCACACTGAGGACAGCTCATTTCAGTTGCCTATGGGAGAGATGACCATCACTCTTGAGGAAATCTATAGGATTCTTTAGATTCATTTTGCTGGAGTGCATGTGGAGTACAATTCCACACCTTTAGTTGGTGTCCGGGCACTATCCTGAGTCTTTTAGGATCCATTGATTATAGATCGATCGATTACTTGGGATGCTTTGGTAGAGCGCTATGGAGAGATGTTGCCTTTAGAGTGTGTGCTGGCCAAATTTATTGGTTTCTTTCTCATGGATGACCGGTCACAATAGGGATTCTTGTGTGGTTGGGCTAGGATGCTTGAGAGATTGGTTACACAGCCTAAGTAGCTTGGCTGGGGTCAGTGCCTCTTGGAATAGATGTATCATGAGATGCACGAGCTGACCTACAGGGGTATCCAAGATATGACAGAAGGGGTTATAGTCTTATAGGTATGGGCATGGGAGCATCTCCCAGTTTGGATACCTATCACAGTAGATACACGAAAAGGTGGAAAACCCTATGTATATAGGTATTTAGGTTTCATCACATAGCCCCATCTGGGAAAGAAAGATTATTGGAGGTGCCATCTTGATAATTTGAGTCTGGTTACATAGAGGCCTTATTTGCGGGTAGAGGTCTGGGTTGAGTGGAGGATAGTTCGAAGGGAGCTCTTTGTTTCACGCCCACTATTGGGAAAGAAATCATTAGTGATGGAGAGATTTGCTTTGTCTCGAGTGTTGAGGTAGTATGGTTGTATTCAGAGTGTCTCCATGGAGTACACTGCATTTCCTGATTCTTGGATGAGGATCACAGAGGATGGTTGAATAGGTATGATCTTGGCTTGTATGTCCTTTGTCTACATACCTATTTTTGAGTTTTGCAGAACATAGACTAAGCATTGAAATTTGTTGCACAGTTTGTCTCTGGCGTTGTGCACACATGAGCTGATTAAGCTTAACCGACCAATGTGGGAGTATCTGGAGGGAGTAATAGATGCAATGGTTACCCTAAAGTACCGAGACCATCTTTCTAGGTACCCTTTCTGTAGGTTTGAAGATCTGATAGAGAGAGTCACCAGGATCAATGAGGATGCCCTAGAGTAGGTGCCTATAGTGGATCCACCAATTTTTCCACAAAGAGAATAGTAGAGGCCACCATAGAGACAACTACAGAGGGTGCCCTCTCAGCCCAGAGTAGGAGGAGAGGCTGGTCCTAGCACGAGAAAGACACCAGGGTGAGGGAAATAGAGAGATCATAGGGAGCTAGACACCCTAAGATCTATTGGAGGGCAGGTCCCAATTACAAAGGTCATTAAGGAGGAGATGCTTGATGTACAAACTGATCTAGGGTTACATGATGTAGTGAGAGAATTTTGATAGAGCCGAGAGGGATGATAGGTTTTAGAATAGGAGAGATCCCAAAGAGAGCCACAAACACCATAGGATTTGATTAGGTCATTAAGAGCATGACTGCGAGCCTCTCAGACATAGCTAGTGGTTTCACAGGCACAAATCATAGAGTGAGATAGGGTTATCGCAGGGCATGAGGCCAAAGTGTAGGTGTTGATCTATGGATTTGCATCTAAGTGCCTATCTCTACAGAGAGAGATTACATAGCAAACCAACATGGCTACATATTATGTGGCTGCTTATAGTGTTGCGGTTCCTGTTGCATAGTAAGTGCTACCTTACTCGTAGTATCTGGCATTATCTGAGGGAGCAGACCCTCCACCCTAGACAAATGATCCTCCACATCCACCCCTTGATGGTGGCGAGAGAGGAAGCAAGACTTGATTGTCCCTCTTCTTATATTCTTATCCCCTTCAGATTTTTTTGGTGATCCATATGATTGTATACAATTCATCTGCACTAAGGGTGCACTTTTTTCTTGATATTTACGAGAGCATACCTTTTTGTATACATCAAGACATTTTATATTTAAATAATGATCTTCTTTGGTGCTTAATATGTTGTCTTGTCTTTATTTCTTGTCATATCTCTTGTCATTGTACGATCTTTCAATGTTACATGCTTTCTATAGCTTAGATCATGTATGTGTCATAACAGTTGAGCTCCATAAATAATAGATGTTGATCTTGTGCTAAATATATGTTGTGCTCTTGTTCTTATTACTAATTGTTTGTGTGTAGATATATAATCTTAAGGAGATGAAATGCAGTTGATTGCGTCAGCAAAGGATTAGAGGAAGCAACTAGTTAAAGGAATAACTCTATGTTTGGATTGTCTTGTGGAGTGTGTGTTATGATGCTATCATGATAGCCTACAAAATGAAACCTATGACACGATTCAAGTCACCAATTTCCTTAGTCACTATATTTTCATCATTTGGACGGTGTGGGACACTAGAGTCAATACAATCCTTACTGGCACTAGCGGAACCATAAGGATATGAATGTGAATATTCATCAGAAAGATGTGAGAAACCAATGTAAGCATCTAGGCATAAGAGTTGAGATGACCTGAACATTGCTTCTAGTTGATATAACAAGAGGGCACCAATATCAAGGCATTCAGAGCCAAGATAACCATGAGTGCATTGTTGTTGAAACAAGAAAAATAATAGAAAAGGAGATAGACCAACCTCACCTTATGGTGCAAGAGAGTAGGATCGAGGGATGTGTGGATTATCCACCTGAATGTGGAAGCTCTTATCACATAAACCCTATTATCTTGACATAAGGATCATTCAAACTACACCAAAAAGCAAAAATCAAAGAAAACATAGGAAATCATTGATAACAGACAGTATACAAGAAAATTGTCAGCAATCATTTAGTTTGTTTAACTTGTTGATGTGGGTGTTGAGAAAAACCATTGTTTTTGTTGTTTGTGTGTTATGTTATTTGATGTTGTGTTGAGAAACATAGGTTTGTCCAAAATAGAGTTTTGAAAAACATTGTTGATTAAGGTGTTAAGAAACACTACTGCGTTAGTGGCAAACTGTCCATAAAAGGAGACCAATTGTAAGGACTTGACACATTGGCCGACATGATGTTGAAAAATATGAGGCCTATACGAGACCTAAAAGATGGCTTCAATCAGTGAAGCAAGGTGTGCCAAAAGGATTGGATTGATTTGATAGATCAGAAAGCACGAAGTTCATCTTACAAATGAGATTAGCCAAGCTACGCATTGATAGATGGAGCACTGAGTTACAAGTGACACTTGTTTGCCAAGTTTTCACCACTTGGTAGAGATTCTATTTTTGCTACCAGGGCGCCTATTTCCAGGTTTTCACAAGGGCACATTTTCTTGATTTTTTCAAAATTTTGTACTTTTCATTTTTAAATTTTTTTGATTTTTCTCTTTTTCTCTTTTTCTCTTTTATTGATTGACTCATCAAGGCGCTTGTTCGCCAGGTTTTCACCAAGACAAACATTTTTTTAGGACTTGTTCCAAATTTTTTGGCCTTTTCTGCTTTTTGTTGTTTTTGATATTTTTTTAGGATCACATATATGTACATGCTGCTGGCCAATGAGAATTATAAAGTATAGAACTTCTTTAGGTGGAGAGTATTGATGGGATCATTAAAAGTATCCCCCTCTGGAGTTGATAGTTGATAGGATCTAGAGCCAAATGTCACAATAATTAAAAAGGGACCCACCCAGTTGGATTCAAACTTTCCCTTTTGTTCACGATGTTGTTTATTTTTTGGATTCTCTTTAAGTACAAGATCTCCATCCTAAAATTCCCTATGTCTCACTTTCTTGTTGTAGCCTCAAGACATTCTCTTCTGATAGACCCTTAGATGATTGAATGCTACTTTTCTATAATCATCACATAATTCTAGCTCCTGGATTCTAGCAATCTGATAATCTTCATTAGTAATGAGTCCATGTAGATTGACTTGGAGTGAAGGTATTTCCACCTCAATGGGCAATATAGCTTTTGTGCCATATACCAATGAAAATGACATTGCCCATGTAGGTTTTCTAATACTGGTTCTATAAGCCCATAAAGCTGGATTGAGCTGAAGGTGCCAATCCTTCCCAGTCTTACTCACTATTCAACGCAAGATCCTCAACATGTTTTTGTTGGAGGCCTCAGCCTGCCCATTCCCTTGAGGGTAGTAAGTAGAGGAACAATGTTGGGTAATTTTGAACTTGTCACATAATTCATCTATGTCCTTATTCTTGAATTGCCCCTCATTATCTGTTACAATGGATGCGAGTATTCCATATCTACAAATGATGTAATTGAGGATGAACATAGACACTTTCTTGCCTATAGCTATAATCAAAGGGACTACTTCCACCCACTTTGTGAAGTATTCGGTGGTAGTTATGATGAATTTGTGCCCATCAGAGGACAAGTGATAAATATACCCAATTAGATAAAAGGCCCATTGCTGAAATGGCCAGTGGGTAATGAAAGGTAATTGTTTGTGTGCAGGAGCATGAATCAGGTTACCGTGAGTTTGACACTTTTTACATGTTTTGGAAAAATGTATAGCATCTTTTTTCCATAGAGGGCCTGTAATACCCTGCACGTAGGAGTTTCTTAGCCAACAAAAGGCCATTTGAATGAGATCCACATACACCTTCATGGAATTCCTCTACTACGCATTTAGACTCATTGTGTTCTAGACACCTAAGGAGAGTACCATCGAGACCTCTTCTATGCAATTCATCATCCATAATCAGGTAACATGATGCATTCCTTATAAGATTTTTATTTTTATTTTTAGATAGGTCATTAGGCAAGGTTTGATTACAGAGGTAAGAGTAAATACAAGCATAGAGGGAAGAGTCGATACCTACAAGGGAGAAAATGAATTGGGATTCAAGGGAATCATAGGCATGAAAAAGGAGCTCTTCCTCCAGGAAGTCATAGAGAAAGTGGTGTTCCTCTAGTTGCAACATGGAGGCCAAGGCACCCATAGCATTAGCTGCTCTGTTTGCTTCTCTTGGTATTTGCTTAAAAGTAACAAACACAAAGTAATTCTTAAGGTCATTGATCATCCTTTTATATGGTAAAATTTTATCATCCTTTATTTGATACTGATCATTGGTTTGATTGATCACCAGCTGTGAGTCAACGTAGATATGTAATTCAGTGATTTTCCATTCAATGACCATATTTAAACCGTTCACCAAAGCTTCATATTCCGCAATGTTGTTAGTACAAGGAAAAATCATTTTATAAGCCTCGGGGATCTTGTATCCTTGTGGTGTGATAAAAAGGACTCCAACACCAGATCCTTGCTTTGTAAAAGATCCATCAAAGAACATTTTCTAGGTATGCTCTGTGAGGTGTAAAATGGCTTCATCAGGGAACTCAATTAGTAGTGGTTGCGTATCTTGTAAAGGAACATCAACTAGGTGATCAACAATAACCTATCCTTTGATTGCTCTCCTATCAACATATTCAATGTCAAATTTTCTCAGTACCATAACCCACTTGGCTAGCCTTCTGGTGAGAGTTGTTTTTCTTAATAGGTACTTGATAGGATCTATCTTAGCAATCATCTTGAAAGAGCATGCTAGCATATAGTGTCTTATATTTTGAGAGGAAAATACTACTGTAAGGCAATCCTTTTCAATAATAGTATAATTATGCTCATAGGAGACCATGATTCTACTGATATAGTAGATGGCCCTCTCTTTTCCCATATCATCGTGCTGAGCTAGCAAAGCACCCAAGGATGTTTCTATGGCAGAGATATAAAGGAGGAGAGGCTTTCCCTGAATAGGATCCATCAATACTAGAGGATTTTCTAGATAGTCTTTGATTTGTTGAAAATGTTGTTTGCATCTATCATCCCATTTGAATATTACACCTTTATGCAAGGTTCTTGTGAAAGGTTGAGCCTTATCAGCAAGTTGGGAGATAAACCTTCTGATGGATTGTAATTTTCCTTGTAGCATTCTGACTTGACTAATATGATTTAGTGGTGGCATGCCCATGATAGCAGTGATCTTTTCAGGATCAACCTCAATTCCCTTAGCTGAAATAATGTAACCTAGAAGTTTACTGAAGGTAACGCCAAAAGTGTACTTCTTAGGATTGAGTCTAAGCTTGAATTTCTCCATGCAATCAATGATATTTTCTAAATCATTGAGATGTGGAGCTCTTTTGATTGAATTACTAGAGTGTCATCCACATAGTCTTCCATGCTTTTATGCATCATATCATGGAAAATGGTAGTCATAGCCCGTTGGTAAGTAGCCCCAACATTTTTTAGGCCAAATGGCATTACGTTCTAGCAGAAGGTGCCCCAGGCGCATGTGAAATCAGTCTTCTCTTGATCTTTAGGGGCTATTTTAATTTGGTTGTAGCCAAAGAAGCCATCCATTAGTGAATACATCTTGTAGCCCGTTGTTAAGTCCACAATCATGTCAATGTTAGGTAGTAGAAAGTCATCTTTAGGACACGCTTTTTTGAGATCCCTGAAATCAATGCAGACCCTAATTGTTTTATCATGCTTGGAGACAGGAAAAATATTAGAAATCCACTCAGCATAAGCTATAGCTTTGATGAGTTCAACTTTCAAAAGCTTTTCTAGCTCAGATTTTACCATCAATGTGACATGAAGATGCATCTTTCTTAGTTTCTGCTTGACTAGTTTAATTCCTGGAGCAATAGATAAATGATGCATGATCAAATCAGTATCCAATCTAGGCATATTTGAATATGACCAGGCAAATTTTATTTTATTTTCCTTGAATAATTGGGTGAACCTTTGTTTTTCTTCCTTGGAAAAAGATTGTGCTAAGTAGATCAGTTGAGGTTCCTCTGCTATTCCCAGATTAATAGACTGTGTAAGTTCAATAAACACTGAAGATATTTCCTAAAAATTATTAGGTATAATATCAAGCTTCCCATCCATCAGTGCCTCAAAGAGGTTTTCACCATTGGATACGTCTTTTATTTTTACTATTTTGGGTTTTGATACTTCCACTAAGTGGTTTTCACCATCAGAACAGTTTTTATTTTTATTTTTCCTTTTAAGAATGAGAAACTTGATATCCCCCTCTATCATGCTAAGGCTCATTGTACTGGTGGAAGAGGTGAGGGGTTCAATGATGTTTAGGTAGAAGGATAAGGTGTAGTCATTAGGAGTAGAAATTAATTCTAGAGGGGCATCAAGGTTCCATTTGATTAGTTCAAGATGAACAAGGGGTAAAGACCCAACGGGTTCCAAGGATAGCGTAGAGTTATCAGGATCAAGGTCTTCGATAGGTAAGAGAAGGTCTATGATATCACTCTCCAAAGGACAACCTAAAATATGATTTATCCTAACACTACCAATGAAGCCATTGTTGGCAGCACGTGGATTCAATCCATTTGACCTAGTATTATTGCATTCATTCTCCCGATGAGAGGATATCCTAGCTAGAACAATGATTAGAGGAACAATTTCAATTCTTGAGGATGGGATTCATGGGCAAGGAGCCATATCAAGTTTTTGAAGATCTTGAAGGTCCCAAGTTGCTTCCTCTTCTTCTACTTCATGATCCCATTGTTACCATTGTTCAGATGTAAGATTATTTCTGTAACTAGTGGACTCATGACCACCTCTATTGCTAGTTGATGCAGAGTCATGGCTAGAATGCTGATCAAAATCCCAACTTTGGGTACCAGATGCGAGAGCATTCATAGGTTCCCTTCCAAAACCCTAGTTGATGTTAGGTGGAAGAGGTGGACTTTCCTCATCTTTAGAAGAACAATCATCTTTCAGAACATAAACAGGCTTTGGTTTCAGATGTTCACTTAGGGGTGAGCCTGATGCTCTAGCAATATGAAGAATTTATCCATGTAGGATGTGAGGTTCAAACTTGTGAACTAGATCCACTTCAATATCCATAGTAACATCAGAAAAGGAATCCCACTCATACTCATTGGAGTCTATTTTAATTGAATGAGGAAAGTCCAACATGTGTGTAGGAGCCTCAGTTTGCCCCCGGTTGGGATGTTGTTCTTGAGAATTATTATCCTGATCTTGTACATAATCAAATTGAATAGGAGTATGATCTCTATTCACCAAATATCGAGAAAGATTCCTTGGGACACTAAGATAGCTATTGTTTTCATGTTGCTAAATTGTTCCACATTGTTTAGAATCATCCTCTGATCTTTGAGAGGTACGAGGAGAATCCTCCTCAACAACATGCAACTCGTCATTTAAGAAATGAGGTAAATCAAGGATATGAGAATAAACAAAAGCTGCCCCCAGTTATGATGTCTATCTTTTGTACTAAGTGCATGTTTGTCTTTTGAGTTGACATTTGAAGCAATGGATCTATTTGGTTCAAAGGAAGCTCTATGAAATGATGGAACGTAGGGTTCCCCCTGATATGTAAGATTTTTAGTGATGACACACATCAATTTCTTGAAAAGAAGAGGGATAGTCTCTGCTTCATCTTAAGTGTTTGTGTCATATGCGTCTATGTGAGAGCTGCCAGGGACATTACTGGGAGAGGGATAAAATTCCTTCTGATGGTACCCCAAGCCAGTCCTATCTGTGGGAATTTGAAATTCAGAATGAAGGGGTTCTATTAGACCCTTGTCTTTTCCCAGGGTCCCTTACCTTTGTATCCCATTTGTTTCATTATTTGATATCCTTTCCCATACTTATGTGGGCAAATTTCCACATGTTTCACTTCATTATCTTGTTCTTCATCCTTGTACAACCATGAGAGAACAAATTTCTCTCCGTTCTCTTCTGAAGGAGAAACACACACCTTTATGATTCCAATTCCTTTATGTATTTCCACTTGTTGACCATTCAAAGGTGGGAAGGATGAGGATGACATACCATAAGATCTAGGAAATGTAGGAAGAGAAGTTAACTGGTACTCTCCCATGCTTGTGTTATTGATCTTAAGTTTTTTCTCAAAGCTCTTCATTATTGCCTTTTGAGAAACTTCAGAAGTTTGTGATGCCTCTTTGTTGTGTGGATCCATACTGTCAACTTGTTTCAAAGTGTTGCAAGAGTAGGAATTGTCAGCTGGAATGGATACTTCTACCTCATTATACAAAAATTTCACACACTGATGATAAGCAGAGGGGACTGCTTGCATGTCATGAATTCAAGGTCTGCCTAGAAATATGTTGTATGCGAGAGGAAAATACAACACCTAACAAGTAAAATTTATTTCAATAGAGCCCACTCTGATAGGGAGCACCACTAGTCCTTTTGATGATCTCTCCTCCTCATCATATGCTTTGATGGTTATCTTCTTCTGAGGATCAATAGTGTGCTCAGAAAAACCTAGAGTTGTGACCAGTTTGAGAGTACATATGTTCAAACCAGTGCCTCCATCTATCAAAACATGCTTAAACCAATGTTTATGAATCAAGACCTCTATGTGCAAAGGTTGATTATGTGGATGACTAAGGGATTTGTTATCTTCTTCTGAGAAAGACATATAATGTGGATAAGTTAAATGGTTGACCATTGTTTGGAATCGGTTGACATCCAAGTCTTTTGGCAAGCTTGTTTTAGAAAGAGATCTCTCAAGGATCTCCTTGTGTGATGGTGAAAATTTAAGCAACTCTAGAATAGATATTTGTGTGGGTGTTCATTGTAATTGTTCCACCAGGTTGTAGTTCACAGCCAGAAGGGATAGGGTAGTTTTCTTGGAAGTTGATGCCTTGGTTGTTGGTGCAAAAGTTGGTTGAGAAGAGGATGCAACACCTTTGATAGTGATCTTAGATTGATTTCTCGTAGCCATGTTGGCAACTTCATTTTTCTTCTCATAGATGGTGATGACATTGACCGAGCGGTCTGAAGGTTCAAGCATATTAATCACATTATCGTTGTTTGTGTAGGTGTGATTTATTATTGCACCTTGAGTATTTGAAGACTCTCCCTTTTCATAGGATGGTAAAGGCTGCTTGAAAGCCTTGTGGTCATCATTGGTCTTGTGTCCATCAACAGTAATGTTTTTTTTATCAATAAGATCCTGTATTACATGTTTAAACTTCATACACTCATTGGTCATGATGTGCCCCTTATTCCTGTGGTATTTACAATAATGGTCATTAGTCCACCATTTTGGTTTCACTTTAGGCTCCCAGGGTTTTGAATCTGGGATCATGATAATCTTATGGGTGACCATTATTTTTAGCACATCTTCTAACGGTTCTCCAAGAGGAGTAAATTTATACTTGGGTCATGGGATCCAAGGTGTCTTATCTTTATGAGTATTTGGAGAAATCTTGGGAGGATTTGTGGTGTTAGAAGTAACCTTAGCAGCGTGAATTCTACTTGAGAGGTTGAATATGGGTTGTTTAGCCTCAGGTGAATTAACTACACCATCATTAACCACATTTTGATTCTTGTTCCAAAATCTTCTCTTATCTTTTCCATTACCATTACTGGACTTGGTATCCTTAGTTAGAGTGAGTTCACCCTTCTTTACAAGGACATCCTCTATCATGATTGCACTGTCTACTAGATCACTTAATGAGGCATTCTTCTGAATTTGAGTCATGTAGTTCATCTCAGGCACCAAGTTGTTAATAAAGATATCATTCTTTTCTGATTCAGGTATCTTCCTTGGGTATCTTGAAAACATCCTTCTCCATCTCTGGAGGAACTTAATAAAGGGATCACCTGCGTGTTTCTTAGTATTACACAAGTTTAACATTGTGACCATATGCAATATGCTATAATAATAATGTTGGATGAAATTTTTCACTAATTCATCAAATATTTGGATCCCAGGCAAAAGATTCATGAACCATTCCAAGGCTTGGCCGCTGATGCTTCACGAGAATAGTCTCATTAAGTAAGTCTTCTCATGCATGGATTCCATACTGAGAGCGCAAAATTACCTTACATGATCTCATGGGTCACCTTCCCCATTATATTTGTCACACTTAGGCATCTTGATCTTGGGAGGAAAAGGTGGCATGTAGATACCCTTCACAAAAGGGAATGGACATATGGACTCCAAAGAATATTTTCTAGTTGGTTATTCATTTGCTTTCTTTAGATCCCTTATCTCACATATCATGCCTTGGAGTTGTTTTTTGAGGACATTAATAGGAGATATCTCTTCTTATTGAATGATTCATTCAACATCAAATTCATGTGAAATTTTAACACCCAAGGATGTAAGGTGCATAAAGTACTTCTCCTTATCCAATTGCATAAGCATGTGCATCATATTTTGAAATCGCTTATCTTGTTGAAATTTTATTATGTCTTGTTCTGTTGGCTCTTCTATTGAGGAAGAGGCACTAGTATGATGGATCTCATTGTCATGTTGTGATTCCCAATCATAGGTAGACATATTTGCTATCTTGTGAGTAGGTTGATCAAGCAAAGGTGTTGTCTGACAGGGAACTAAAGTCTCTTGTTTCAGAATCTTGAAAGTTGTAGGTTTCTTTCAAGATGAAGGTCCTGGTGTGGTAGTGTCAACAAATTTTCCCTTAGAATCAAGATCAACCTTTTGACTCCTTTTTTGGACCATGTACTAAAATCCATGACTAACATATCTAGAGGATCAAGTTGCCAAGTCAATGTCAAAGCTTCAAATATTTGTTTGATGTAGAAAAGAGATTGGTTGTTGAACTTGTACAAGGTATTGTGTATTGAGGCTTGAATACCTACTAGATGACACTTGTGACAAAGTTGATAAGTAACCAAGAGTAAAGAGATAATATGATAGAGAGGATTGTGAGAAGTTAAGACAAAGGACAATGATGAATCTAATCACCAGATTTGAAAGTTCCGCACTAACCCTTGAAGTTCCGCAAGAAAAATTAAGTCATATAGCCCTACAAGAACCCAAAATGTATATTCTTGCATGGAAGATTGAGACCTCTTGGCCCTACACAAGTTGAATGTATCTCCCTTGTAATCTTGTAAGCAAGATTAAGACCAAGATGACCATACAAGCGCCCAATCAAATGTAGTTCTTGCTTAGCAAGATTGAGGCAATGAGGCCCTACAAGTGAAGAGGCATTAGAGATAGAAAATAGCCATGTATTCCCTCGCTTTGGATTGAAGGAAGCATTTAATTATAGTGGGGTAGAAGTAGCCAGGTCTGCTTGTTCCCCCACTTGGGTCATTCCCAAAATATTTCTCTCTTAGCAGACCCTCTAAAGGTAAATGCAAGAAAAGTAAATGGATAGCTAGTAGAGGTCAAGATTTTTGATTTTCCAAGAGGAAAAGAGCATACTCTCCTATTCTATAGTGTCTCCCAAACACATCAAGCACATGTTAATTTACCAAAAGAAAAGTGTTACTTGCTCAAGTTCAATCAAACATGTTTGGATTTTTGATTCTCAAGAAGAGAAGAGCATACTCCCCTAATGTCTAATCTTACCAAAACAAACAACACCCTAATTAAGCTAGGTGCCTAAGAAATCCACTAGGAAGATACATGTTTTGTTGGGTTGATGTAATCTCAAGGCAACTTGTAAGCACAAATGTTAGTATTTTATATTTTCCTTTGGCACGCGTCCTTCAAAATTAAATCGTTAGTAGTCTTAGCAAAATAGTGTGCAAGTGCAACTTTTTCAAGCAAATCTTCCTCAAACCGTCCTACAAAAACCAGTTAGGCTGCAAAACCATATAGTAAAAAGATCATAGAAGACATGCAAAAGATTATAAAACCAAAATCAGCTCAAGATAAACCCTAAAATGCTTGCTATTTTCCAAACGACAAAGTACAGAATACAGACTAGCAGTAAAAATTGTACAACAATACATCAGTTGTCATACGACAAACCAGGTTCTGAAAAATAACCGTATGACAAATCTAATATAGCCTGAAATGATAGAAGACAACAAATGAAATCTCATACAATAATATACCTATTCCCAAATAACAAAGTACTATTCTAAGATTTTGTCGTACGACAAAGGACATACAACAGTATGAGAGAAAGCACAGTTTCATAAAAAATGTGTAGAAAATCATGAAAATGATGGAAAAAAACAACTTCCTTCCCCACGGTGGGCACAAAAAATGTGTGTGGTAATATGTTTGATCAATATCTGCAACCAAACACTTCAATAAACCATTATATCCAAAGGTTTAGTGAAAATAGAAGATTCAAAGCACTATCATAAAAACATTAGAAACCATCTTATTGCTTCCTAGTTGAAGCAAGTATGATTCTCATAGATGTCCATCAAATTGGAAATAGAGAAATTGGTGACTTGACTACTCCAAAATGGAAGATTCAATGCAAAGAAGATGAGCAAGATGCATAGACTTGCATACTTGGCTCTCAAAACTTAGAAAATGAAAGATGCAATGAACTATCAAGCTATGAATGATATTGAAACTAAAATGCAAATGCAAGCTACTAAAGTAAGAACAATGCATATACTACTAAGCTATGAAGGGAAAATAGAATGTCATTAAGCTAAGTGTGTATGAGGAGTCCTTAAATCTGTTGGGAGCAAGCTCAAACATGCAAACATTAGTGGGTTAACACATAAATAATTTCAAAAGCATGTAAAGTAACAAGCAAGCAACAAAGAATACCAAATAACATCATATTGAGCTTAAAATAAGTATATAAATGCACCCTATTTTACTCATTTTGATTTGCTAATTTTGATGGATGTGGGTGTGCTCTCTCAAACACACAAAATGACATGAATCCCCAAGGCAATGCAACTATGGAATGCAAGCTTGGAATCAAAGGAGAAATTCAAGAACTAGTATGGAAAACTAGTCT
>MU223540.1:519359-546879 GCA_018584345.1 Thuja plicata
GGAAAAATAGATTTCAGACCGGATACGCCGGTTCTCGAACCAGTGTCTGCGAGGATGCCGATCCCTGGATCGACGTCATCGTAGATGCTAATCCCCAGATCAGCGTCTCCAGAGCCGAGGGTGCTAGACCAGTGTCTTCAAAGATGCCAGACCAAGACCCACATCTTCGAAGACGCTAGTCTGTAGGAAAGCATGTCGCAGATGCCGGTGTATGAACCAACATTTTTGGCTGAACTGACGTCTGCGCCTAAAAGGGAAAACACCAAGAGGGAAGGAAATGGAGGGACCCAGCGGGGCCAGGGATGGGTCAGCATAAGACCTAGGGACAAGATGCCCCACTTTGGGAAGGGTTATACTAGGACTAGAAGAAAAGGTGTCTGACATGGTGGAGTCTGAAATTCTTGCAGGAGCAGTTCCCAGCATTGGGATCGTGAGAGTATTGGCCTCCTATTATGGAGTTGGAGTCGCATTTGACGGAGGATGACTAGGGATTATTAGCTATAGTTGGGTTGGAATATGTGCCCCATTGGCCTAGGCTATGGGTGCACAATGGGATGATGACTGCACTGATCGAGTGGTGGCATAGTGACACCACCACTTTTCATTTGCCTATTGAAGAGGCGACCATTACCCTAGAGGACGTCTAGCATATTCTAGGGATACCCATCCAAGGGGTGATTCCTCAATATAGGTTGGAGGATAGTGATCACTATATGGAGATTTCTTGCAGGCGGCCGATGAGGCAGATTCCCACATACTAGACCTAGATGCCCTGGCAGCCAGCAGTCGATAGGCGATTGAGGCGGATAGCTCTTTATATTGTGGGATTAATCAGGGGGCAGATGTTAGCAGACCTGGTGGGACACAGTTTTGGTAGGGGCTGGTCATGGGTGTTAGCTCAGATGCTGGAGGAGGGGACCTCTTATTGCTGGGGGTATGTTGTCCTAGGACAACTATACCACGATTTACACATGGCTGCGTACCGCGACACATGCAACATGGGTACCGGGGTGACTCTGATGTTAGTGTGGGCCTGGGAGCATATTGCAGTGTTCTGACCGATGAGGGTTAGGGAGTCATGTCAGCCTAGGGAGCCCTATGCCTGCAGATATAGGCTCCCTTTGAGATACACCTCCATTGGTCAGACTAGATACTGGCGACAACTGTTAGATGAGGTACAGGTTTTCTGCTGGACCCCGTACAAGCTATGTGAGCCATGGGGGGCTATGGAATGGGCAGCAGGAGTGGAGGATGGATTTGAGGACTTTTTATACGTCTCATATGTTCAGACCAATTGCTTTCTATTGGGGAGGACTATCCACTAGATAGAGAGGTACAGACCATCCAGGGTCATGCGATAGTTTGGGCTGCAGTAGGGAGTGGTGGCAAAGGATGCCTTACACCCTCATGTCACCAGGGAGGTAGGGACATGGGGCAGGTACATGGATGCTCTCACAGTGAGGGCATCCTAGAGGGATATGGTACAGCTATATTTTGTGGAATGACCAGACATCATGGATGCAGGGATGACCCCAGAGTATGCAGCATGGTGGGCGGCGCACACACCAGTGAGACCGACCGACCCGACTCAGGTGGCTGCTCATGAGAAGCCAATAGGGGACCTGGACGTGGATGATGGTACAGAGATCGGGGATGCCCCAGAGACCTCGATAGCGGGTCAGAGGAGGAGGCCACAGAGACGGGTGAGACCTCGCACTAAGGCACAGGTACAGGATCAGGGACCCTAGGGCCCCCCACCAGCATAGGGACAGGATTAGGCACACGCACCACCAGTGCCACTATAGGTATAGGGGCCACCTGCAGGGTACATAGCACAGGAGACCTATGATACTATCATCGCAGAGTGAGATAGTCTCCAGACAGAGTGCACCAGACTGTGAGGTTTATTAGACATGGCGCTGGTGTCTAACGCGAGATTGCATACAGATATTTCCCAGATACAGGGCTTGTTGATGGCAGAGACAACACGGGCTGATAGGGCATAGGGTGCACTAGACACTTTACAGGGTCGGGAGGACTCAGGCAAGTTTGCGATGGTAGACCTGACACAAGATGTGGGAGAACTGCATAGCGAGATATATACACTTACGGGCCAGTTGGATACACTGACCTTGCAGATGGAGCAGGTGACTAAGTAGATCTCTGCATTGACCTTAGAGAGGGATGCAGCACTGCGATGGGCAGAGGTGTATCAGGCTGAGTGTGATATCCCTAGATAGGCAGTGGTAGAAGGTGGGGTTGGACAGGTGGTAGCCGAGGCATTTGTATCTCACAAAGATGCGAACAAGGTAGGCATGGAGGCATCCCATTACAGGGCATTATATTATTAGCTAGTTCCCGAGGGACAGAGACAAGACTACTCAGAGAGGTCACATTATCAGAGCACAGTGCAAACCTCAGCGTCGCAAGGATCAGTGGGGATGCCACCACGTCCACCACCAGGGCAGGGAGGTGGGTCATCACAACCACCAGTATGATTCCTCAAAGGATCAGTTGACACACAGTTTTGTGTTTTTGAGATTATACATGTATATTGGCACCGAGGTGCACATGATGTATTTTATTGATAGACATTGACATGTATATATGATGAGGACTCTATTGATGCTTATTATGTATGATCTATATGATGTGTTGATGCATACGACTATATGATTACTGACATTTGATGCTTGCAGGATGTGATGTATATGGATGACTTGATTATGGATATAGGATGTATGACTTATGCAGGATGGATGATGCTTATATGTATGTGATGTACTAACATGTGTGGATGTAGGATGTGATATGTTTTTATGATGTATGCAATGTATATATGCTGATGTTTTATGAATATGTATATGAATGCCAAATGAATCTAAATGATGTTTTAACAAATGAAAGAATAAAATGAATCTAAATGAATTGATTATGCAATTGGTACATTTATCTAAATGTTGTAATAATGTTAGATGAACCTAAATGGATGAACTATACAAGATGAATTAACAATGAAAGATAATGAACCTAAAATGGATGATCAATGCAAGATGAATTAAAATGAATGTGCATATGAGTGAACAATGAAATCTAAATGAATCTAAAGATTAAAATGACTTAACTATGCAAGATGTACATGTTTTTAACAATGCAAGGCTAAAAATGAATCTAAAATGGATTAACAATGCAAGATGATAAAATGAACCTAAAAATGGATTGAACAATGCAAGATGATAAAATGAATCTAAAATGAATTTAACAATGCAAGATGATAAAATGAATTTATTATGCAAGTTAAATAATGGATTAATAATGCAACGTTCTAAAATGATACTAACTATTGACATGATGATTAATGCAATTTACTAATAAACAAAGTGACTTGAATGATGGATCTAATGCAATCTAATGAATCTGAGATGATGAATAATGTAACTAAATCTTAATGATAGATGCAATAATGATACTAGAGGCAACTGATGAAATGGATGCAATGGATGCAAATGGGACTCACCTATATTCTCTCTTTTTTTTGTGTGTGTGTGTCACAATCAACTGATAGACTAGACGGATGGACTATGGAGGATCGGGCATGGAATGTTAGTAGGACAATGACTCAGGATGTTAGCATGATGGTGGGAAGATGGAATATTTCATGAATGTACAAGGATCAAACTGAGCAGATTAATTACCAATGATTAGTTACAATGATTTTGTACAAGGTTGCTGCCAAGATTTGATTGGATCATATTACTCATCTTGATGCGCATGATAGTTGTGTGTGCTGATTGATTAGTTCAAGAGGAGAGATATTTCTTGCGAGAACCCAAAGATGATGATGATCTAGATTTAAGTTGACGAGAGGAAGGATACATCCTCAAGACTCATTTCCAGAAAGATGAGACTTACCAAGTTGATTGATCAAATGCGTACTACAAGCAAACTATAGAACCAACGTAGGATTTTACAAGGCGCAACCCAAGACATGAGAAATATACAAGATTAACACTCAAGGCTTCAAGATAGTACAACATATGGACAATAATATACAAGATTTATGTACAAAAGCTCAGGATACGAGATAGGGAGATCATTGCGGACTAGTGTGTATGATATGCGAACACCCAGGGAATATAGGGAATGTGGAGATTAGTGGAGATGTGGTGCTAGTGATGGAGGGAGATGAGATTTTGATAGATAATGGAATGGTCCATTATGTGTGATGCCTGTTTCTAGGTTTTCATCACACATACTTATCCAAAGCGCCTAATTGCCAAGTTTTCACCATTGGACGAAAGTTTTTATTTTTATTTTTATTTTTGAATTCGTTGGATCTTTTTGATTTTTTTTTTTTTTTGATATTGCCCAAGTGCCTGTTTTACCAGGTTTTCACTGGGACAACCATTTTTTCAGCTTCATTTTTCTGCTTTTTTAGATATTTTTTCAAGACTTTTTACATTATTTTTGTGCTTTTTTCAGGACTTTTTATACTTTTTTTGTGGATTTTCTCAGATAACTAGAATGAACAACTAGATATCAGGCATAGAAGTGCCTGAGATGAATGATGTTGATAGGATCATTCAATGGTTTTCCTTCAGGAGTAGAGAGTTGATATGCCCCAGAACTGAAGCATGCAGTGACAACGTATGGGCCTTGCCAGGTGACTTCAAACTTGCCGTTCTTTTCCCGATCAGTACTCACCTTCAAATTTTATTTTAGCACAAGGTCCCCTACCTGGAACTGGTGTGGGTGGACCTTCTTGTTATAGTTCCTCTTGAGTCTATTCTGTTAAACAATCAAGTGATCATAAGCTTGCTAGCGCTTTTCATCTAATAGATCAAGCTGTGTGAGTTGTGCTACCCAGTAATCTTCATCATTAATCAGGCCTCTTAGTGATACTTGGAGGGAGGGTAGTTCAACCTTAATTGGTAAGACTTCTTCAGCACCATAGACTAGGGAGTAGGGAGTAGTGCTAGTAGGAGTACGATAGGAAGTGTGATATGCCCAGAGGGCAGGATTGATCTGGAGATGCCAGTCACGACCAGTATCATTGACAACTTTATTGAGGATTTTGAGGATGGTTTTATTAGTTGCCTCAGCTTGGCTGTTACCTTGCGGGAAATATGGACTGGAGAAACAGTGATGGATATGGAGGCGAGCACAGAGATCATTGACGTGTTGATTTTCAAATGGTATACCATTATCTATGAAGATGGTAGAGGGTATGCCAAAGTGGCAAACGATGTGGTAGAGGATGAATTTGGATATCTGGACACTAGTATTGAGTGTGAGAAGAATTTCTTCGACCCACTTTGTAAAGTAATCCATAGCCGTGATTATGTACTTATGGCCCTCAGAAGAGAGGGGAGTAATCTTACCAATGAGGTCAAAAACCCAACAAGAGAAGGGCCAAGGAGGCGCAATAGGTCTGAGGTCCTGAGCAGGAGCATGGACCAAATTAGCATGCTGTTGACAAGGTAGGCACTTTTTGATGAACTCACAAGCATCATGTTCCATTGTAGGCCAATAGTACCCTGTACATAGAAGTTTCTTGGCTAGGACCATGCCACTCATGTGGGTACCGTAGATTCCAACATGTACCTCTTGTTAAGCCTGGGTAGCTTCATTTTCATCTAGACATCTAGAGAGCACATTGTGATAACCTCGACGATAAAGGGTATTGGCTACGAGGGTGTAATAGGATGCTCTACGGATAATGTTTTTATGTTGGTTTGTAGTGAGATGAGGAGATATGATACCATTTTGTAGGTAAGCTTGGATATCAAGGTACTACAGGGACTGGGGACCAACCAAGACACATACGCGATTTAATTCATCATTCTCATAAGCAAGAGCATGTAGTTGCTCAACTAAGAATTTGTATTGCGTAGACTCATGAGGAATCTTGAGAAGGGAGCCAATTGTGGCAATTGAATTAGTATCTTTGTTCTATAAACATGGTACTTGTGTTATTTGCAAGTGGAGGAAGTGTTCTTTCAGCTTGTCAACCATTTGCTTATATGGCGTCAATTTTTCATCTTTGGTTTGATACTCATCCAAGACTTGTTTGATGATGAGTTGGGAATCTCCAAAGACCTAGATATCTATGATGTTCCATTCTATAATTAGTGCTTCATATTCGGCAATGTTGTTTGTGCAGGGAAACCCCAATTTGAATGACATGGGAATGTAGTCACCTTGAGGTGTGACAAAAAGTATTCTTGCCCCTGTGCCATGAGCTGTGTAGGACCCATCAAAGTAAATTTGCCATGTTGGTTGTTCTTCTATCATGTACAAATGCTCATCTGGAAATTCTGTGACCAAATAATATGCATCTACCAACGGTGCTTCGGCTAGCTAATCGGCAATGACTTGCCCTTTAATGGATTTTCTGTCGACATACTGAATATCAAATTCACTTAGCAACATAACCCATTTTACCATTTGACCTATAAGTGTATTCCTGGAGAGTAGGTACTTGAGAGGATCCACCTTTGAAATGAGCTTGGTTGTGTGACTAAGCATGTAGTGGAAAAGTTTTTGAGTGGCGAAGACCATTGCTAGACATGCTTTTTCCATAGGATAATAATTGAGCTCATAACCCACTAAGGTTCGAATGATATAATAAATAGCTCTTTCTTTGCCTTCATCATTCAATTCAGTGAGGAGCACCCCCAGTGTTGTGGTAGTAGCAGAAATGTATAGGATGAGTGGTCGACCAGGTATGAGTGGTACCAAGATGGGTGGATTAGCCAAGTATTCTTTGATTTTGTCAAAACTCTTATGACACTGAGGATCCCACTTAAATGTGTTGTCTTTGCGCAGGAGATGAGTGAATGGTTGGCAGTTGTCTGCTAGTTGAGAGATGAAATGATGCACAGATTGTAGCTTTCCTTGGAGGCTGCATAGTTGTCAGAGTGTTTTTGGTGGAGGCATCTCTATGATAGCTTGTACTTTCTTTGGATTGATCTCAATGCCTTGTCTAGATACAATAAACCCTAGGAGTTTGCCTGATGTGACTCCAAAGACACATTTCTTAGGGTTGAGCATTAAGCAGTAGTGTCTAATTCTTTCAAAAATTCATTCTAGAACATTTAGGTGATCTTCCCTTTTTACTGATTTTGCCAAGATATCGTCCACATAGTCTTCAAGGATCTTGTGAATCATGTCATGAAAAATGACACTCATGGCTCTTTGATAGGTTTCCCCAGCATTCTTTAAGACAAAAGGCATCATGTTATAGCAGAAGGTGCCCCAAGGGGTTGTGAATGCTGTCTTATGCTGATCTTCTTTTGCAATGCGGATCTGATTATATCTAGAAAAGCTGTCCATGAGTGACAACATCTCATGTCCTGCTGTGAGATCCACAATCATGTCTATGTTTGGCAGGGGAAAATCATCCTTGGGACATGCCTTATTGAGATCTCTAAAATTTGTACATATCCTAATTGATTTGTCATGCTTAGAAATGAGCACCATATTAGAGATCCAGTCAGAATATTCAATGCGGCGGATGATCTTAGCTTGGAGTAATTTTTCTAGCTCTGCTTTGACAAGTAGTGCCACTTTAGGGTGCATCTTTCTAAGCTTTTTCTTGATAGGTTTGATGTTTGGGTCCACTACTAGATGGTGAACCACCAAGTTGGGATCTAACCCTGGCATGTGGGAGTAAGACCATGCGAACTTGTTGATAGATTCCTTTAATAAAGTGACAAGATCACTTTCTTCTGCTTTAGTCAGAGATGCTGCTATGTATGTGATGGAGGGATTTTCTTTGGCACCCAAATTGACAGTTTTTTCTTCTTGAATGAGAATTGATGACTGTTCAGGCCTATAATCTCAAATCAGAGGAAGAGGAGAATCTTCATCCTCTAGCACCTTAGAGAGGTTTTCACCAGGGGATACGCCCTTTGTTTTAGTTTTTAATGATAAGATAGCGCCCCAGAGGGGTTTTCATTAGGAGATTAATTATTCTCTTTTTTATTTTTGTATTCTATGTCATTCTTGTGGCTAATGTTCTCCTCTTCCCCAAAGTAAGCCTTTGGGTCTAGTTTGTAGACATATGCTGAGTCTTGCCCCGAGTCACTGCTTTTCTTGATTGCTCCCATAAAGCTTAGGAGCACGTCCTCACTTTGGAACTCGTTAACATGTATGAAACTCAGTTGTTCCTAGTCTATGAGCTCAGGATGGTGGAGGGGAAGGTCAATGAAGAGGATGGAAAGTTTTTGTAGGACAGCATTGCCCAGGAAGGTTTCATTGTCAAAAACATCATCATAAGCTCTCACAACTTTCTCTTCCGGGATATCTTTGATGTCAGGGATTTTTCCCAGGGATGGACAAGAGGAATAGTTGATGAAATCATTGGTGCCCCCATTTGTGTCAGAGCCCATACCAAGGCCCAGGTGCTTTTCTAGTCAGGTAGGTATAATAGGATCTTTCATTCCTTTCTCTTCATAACCAAGGCCACCTCCTTGGTAGTTCCATTTTTCTTTCACTAGTCTGTACGTTGCGGGGTACTTATCTTTGAAGTAATTGAGGCGACTTGTGTCCTTGGGTGGTAGATCTTTATATAGCCATTGGTTGATGTTTGGTGCCATTTCCTGACCAGTCAAAGTACCTTTTGATATAAAAGTGGTAGAACCAAATTGTAGTGCCTTGGTTGTCTCTAATTCTATTTTTCTTAGATTAGGTTGGCGGCCTTGAGTGTGAGGATCAATTGGCAGTGCTCCAATTGTGAAGGCATCAGATAAAGTTTACTCACCACAACCTTTGTTGTTGATCTTGACCGTGGACAAGGTGGAGGAGAGGATTATTTTTGGGTTTGAATGGATTTGAGATGAGGTGGCGATAGAGGTGCCAATATCAATCCTAGGATAGTGATTGGAATGTGGAAAGGATGTCTCCAATGCATTACAGTATGCGAAGGGCTTGGGATCTGTGCAGATGGTGATCTCAGTGCCTTTATATGGGAATTTGATGCACTAATGGTAGGTGGATGGGATGACTTACATAGAATGAATCTATGGGCGTCCAAGGAGAATGTTGAAGGGGAGGTCAAGATCAACAACATGACATAATGTATCTTGGATAACTGGGCCCACTTGAATGGGCAATGATATTGTGCCTTCAGAAGTACGCTCCAGATTGTCATATGCTTTTATTGTGATGATATCATTTGTTATATCAGCCTCAGTGCAACCCAACTATTTTATGAATTTTAGTGTACACAGATTTAGGGCCGATCCATTATCTATCATGACCCATTTGATGGAAAAATCTTTAACCATGACAGCGATACATAGTGGGAGATTATGGTCAGTTTCTTTTGAGGGTACATCTGTTGGTCTAAAGGAGACGCCATCAGACATAGATAGGTGTTTGACAAGGTTTTGGAATTCAGTGAGGTTGATGTCGCTGGGAACACAAAATTCTTGCAAAGCTTTGTTAAGGATCTCTTGATAAGTGGGTGATGTGCGGAGAAGATCCAGGATGGAAATTTGGGCTGGAGTATTCCCTAGGTGTTCCAAAATGTTGTATTGGGTCCCAGTAGATGGGGTGGGACTAGCACCTGCAACTGTTATCCTACCTCTACGAGTGGTGATGGCGCATTGGTTATCGGCTCCCTTGACATGGATGACATTAATGGAGGACTGGACTTGGGATATGCAGCCGATGAGATTATCATAGTTGATATATGCATTAGTATAATCTTTTCTGTTGGTATTTTCTGCTTGTTTACCCTTCCCTTGATCAGAGGACTAAGTAGGATTGCATGGGCCTGTACCGGAAGTGTGTTTAGGGAATGCATTTTGATAAATCTTAAGGCCTATGTTTGGTGATGATTGGGTAGGAGAGTCTACTTCGATCTCCTTGCGGTCAATGAGATCCTAGATATAGTGTTTCAGCTTCATGTATTTGAGAGTGTTGTGTCCCTTAACACGATGGTATTCATAGTACTCATTGTCTTTATACCAAATTGGCTTAGGAGTTGAATCATCAAAGGGATATGTTTTAGGATACATGACTTGGTTAGCTTGGACCAGCTTGTAGAAGATGACGTCTATAGGTTCACCCAAAGGGGTAAACATGTGTTGTGGCATATTTGAAGTGCAAGGTCTTTGTTGTCCATGCAGGACTAATATATCATTCATCTGATTCATAGGACCTTGGTAGTTGTATTGATATGATGTCCCTGGAGGGGGATAGATAGGCGCACCTTGAGGGTGCATGTTTTTTAGATATGTTGGTTGAGGATACATGGGATTTGGCTGTTGATACATGGGAGGAGGTTGAGGTTACATTGGTGGTGCTTGCTGATAAGTCTAGGTAGGCGCATTAGGACTAGCTACCACAACTTGAATGTGTTTGGTGTAAGTGGCTCCATCTATTACCACATTTTTTTTCTTGTTCCAGTATCATGATTGATCATTGTTATGTTTGTTAGGCTAGGATTCTTTATAGTGCTTAATGGTACCTTCTTCTACGAGGCCTCATTCAAGGTCCATACCCTTGATTTTGATGTCATGATAAGTTTGTATACAGTTCATGCGCATGTGATAGGCAAGCTTAGGATGAAGGTTGTTAATGAAGATTTTGATAAGATGTTGCTCTAGGGGTTGGTAAGACAACCTTGTAGTAAGCCCTTGCCAGCGTTGAAGATAATCGGGCAAGCTTTCTCCTCCCTTTTGTTTGGAATTGCATAGGTCAAGGAGTGAGAGTTCATTTTTGACATTATGTGCGTATTGGGCCACAAACTTTTTAGATAATTCTATGAAAGTAGAGACTGTGACGTAAGGGATTTTGTAGAACCATTCAAGAGCAGTGCCTCCCAAGCTTTTGGGAAATAGTCTCATGAGGAAGTTATCACTATAGGCCACTTCTTGACAGGCCATGTAGGATTCTTTCACGTGACTCACAGGATTGCCCTTCCTCTGATATTTATCAAATTTTGGGGTCTCAAAGTGCTTGGGGAAGGGTATGGTAGTGATAGATTGATCAAATGTATAAGGAAATACCTCTTCAAACTTAAATGTTTTAGCTTTTGTCCCAGCTTTTAGCTCCTTGACAACATTCTTCATTTCCTCCCATTCATGATTAATTTGCGGGGGAGGATTGTTGATCGTGATTGCAGGATTTCCTTGAACCTGATATGGATCAAATGGAAAAAATGGAGGATTCTGTAGGGGATATTTTGGTGTTTGGTAGGGTGGTTGTTGGTCAACATACATGGGTTGTTGTGGTGGAAGATGTGGTTGAGTGGAATATTGTAGTGGAGGAGGTGTCGGTGCTTGATAAGATTGTTGCAACTGCTGGAAATATGCTTGTATTTGTTGTGGCATTGGATAAGTGGGATGAACCTGTTGCGCACCTGCATAAGTGTTTTGCGGTGGAATTCCCCCAGTGAGAACTTGTTGTGGAGGGGGAATTGTTTGTGATGTAGCGGAAGATGGCATGGCTATGTAATTGGCGGAATGAGTTTGTTCTTGTTGCACGGGTTGGATAAAAGGATTAGCAAACTGTTGCAGTGGTTGTGCCATGAAGGGATTTGCCCCCTGCGTTTGTGGTTGCGGCTACTATGTAGTTTGGATAGTGGGATGTGTAGCTGTGAAGGGGTTGATTGGGTGTTGTTGCGCTTGGGATGTGAATGGGTTGGTGATTTGTTGTTGCAATTGTTGTTGCTGGGATGGTTGCTGGATGGATTGTGGCTGCTAAATAGGTTGTTGTTGGATAGGTTGCTGTTGCTACTATTGGATAGGTTGCTATTGCTATTGTTGGATAGGTTGGATGGGAATTTGGGGTATGACAAAGGGATTCATGGATGGTTGCAGTATGGAGGGATTTGGGTTGAACAACATTTGAGGTGGAACTATTGGCATTCGTTGTGATTGCGTTGCTGGTGGAGTGGGAAAAGTGGACCCTTGCAGAAATAAGGGTTGGTTATAGGCGTTGGTAGGTGGCATGCCTATGGTGAAGAAAGGTGGAATAGGCATGGAGACTTGGGTACTTTGATGCTGCGAACTGGTTGTAGCACTTTGAACAGGTTGAGTAGGAATGGGTGAAATGGTGGTTTGCTGTGTGCTGACTGGTGGTGGTGGAAAGTTTGCAATGAATGTTGGGATTGCTTGCGAAAGAGGAGCGACTGTGGTTTGCAGAGGTGCTTGCATAGTGATAGGGGGTATTGTTTGTGCTATTGATATGGCATCAGGATGCGGGGCTCCTGAGGTAGGTGAGGGTGTTGTGTGTATGATGGAAGGTGGAATGGAGGGATGAACTACTTGCGCGAGAAGAGTTCCCACTTGTAGGGCTCGTTGAAGTGGATCAAAAACTTTGTTTCTAGTGGGATAAGGATTTTCTCCTGGAAGTGTCATAGGTCATGTGACAAGTGTGGGTATAATCAAAGGTGGAAGTTGAAGTCCTTATTTTTGGATGTCCAAGAGTACCTGGTTACTGTTGCATCCACTCATGGCATTTACCATATGGACAAGCACTG
Source organism: Thuja plicata (assembly GCA_018584345.1). Taxonomy (NCBI): domain Eukaryota; kingdom Viridiplantae; phylum Streptophyta; class Pinopsida; order Cupressales; family Cupressaceae; genus Thuja; species Thuja plicata. The sequence continues at coordinate 531,853 of MU223540.1, forward strand.
GGTGGTTGATAAATGTTTCCACGGTACTTAGAGTGGGAGTTTCATTAGTGTCTACCTAGATATGTTTGATTTGATCATTGGGCTGAGGTGCATAAGTGACCATGGTGTTGGTATTGTTAGTTGTAGGATTAGATGAGCTAGCGGCAAGATTAGGATCCATGTTCTTCCTCTGCTTAGTGGCTTGTGTGATAGGTGGCATGAAAAGATTATCCTAAAGGAATATGAGATGCAAGATGTATGCAAGGATGCACCTAGGAAACTAAGGATGATGATTCTAGGATTGGGATGTGCTTAAGATGATGGATGTGCTTCTATGGATTAAGGATGACTTGATGTATGCAAGGATCAAGGGTTGCTTTCCCTAGTGTAGGATCAAGTGGATATGATTGTCTACCTAAGACAAAATTGTGGTCTTCGGTGAATGAGATTCTTTGTTAATGCAAACCAACCTTTTGATCAAGGTGATGAGGTTGCAAAAGACAAAGGGGATTATCCTAAAACAATGCTTAGTTTAAGGACATTCAAGGATGGGGTTTGATTAAGATGTAGGTTTTTAGCAACTCAAAATGGTATGCAATACCAAGTGAGGGGTGTGATCAAGGGCACTTTGGATGATGATTAGGATGATGCTAGGCTAATTATGATTGATTTGATTAATGCAAGATCATGCTAGGATGAGTGTGTGATGTGTTCCTAAAGATGACAACCTAAGGGAGGTCCTAAAATGCAAGCTAAGTGAGCTTAAGAAGAGGAGGAACTTGTGTTTGTTATGGTAAAATGACTAGTCATATTGTTAAAATCCAACAAAAGCAGATTTTAGATGATATTTGCCCATGAAACGAGCAACCTTGTTGTTGTAGATCAATTTTTCAAATTGTTCCCGTTTATATATTTCTTGCTTGACGAAATCGATAATGTGTTGGTACTTGGTAGCCTCTCGGGTTGTGTTTTTCTATTCTCTTTGCATGGGTGGTAATGGAGTTTTCACCTTCTTATGCTTCTTGGAATCAGTCATATCCTATAAGTAGATCTGATATTGGATGAATATTTGAGGTTTTTAGGACATATCTCATAAAAGACCAATTTTTTTTGCAAAAGGATGTTGTCTTGATAATCTGGCAAAAAGCTTGATCGTGTTCTAATTTTTCAATAGATTTGTTCTATGGATAGAACCAATTTCAATATAATCAAATCGGAAAATAACAAGCATGTATCTGAAAACACTTTGACAAGGGACAAAAAAACTTTGAAGGATACAAGCACGTGACAAATTTGAATGTTGGATATTCTGTTTGTGTTTTGGATTTGTCAATGTTCTTCAAGCACAAAATCTACCTAAGGAATTTGGCATAGCATGAAAATACTTACTCGTAAGCTTAGGCACACACACAAGAGCTAATCAAAATATGGTCGTCACCAAGCATGCAATGGCTCCAGTCATGACGTTGTATTATCCGATTCCAAACGCTCAGGGTAGCACGAATGTACGAGTGATCTTGGGGAAGTTATTATCTTCCTTACATAAGAATTATCACTTTTCAGGGGTGTTTCGGGTAGCTTCTAAGCCTAGAGTGTTTAGTATGGTTCTCCATTCAATTGTATCCTCTATGTCCATGCAAGCACGATTCAGGCGTATAGCCCCATAGAGCCTCTTGACAAAAGTGGTCATGTAAACGTGATTGAGACTGCGATGCCGCACTTAAGTTAGACGAGAGTCAAGTATAAGCTCAAATGCCAACCGAATCCCAAGGATTTAACCCCAAGGAGTAAATTTGATTAACGTGAGTTAGAGTGGTGTGGATTACACCTCGTTCTCACATGGGTCATTCCCGGGAGATTTTTTCCTCAACCGGCAGGCCCATCTAAAGGATTCATAGTAACCAGGATTGGTGACAAAAAGGAGTCTGGATTTCTAATTTTCCCATAAGGAGAAAAGAGCATACTCTCCTATCCAATATCATTTTCTCCACAAAAATGCAAGACACGCTTTGTTCTTTCCAAAAGATTTAATTGTTCAATACTAAGTAAGTGTGTCTAGGTTTTTGATCTTCCCAAAAGGGAAGAGAACATAATCCCCTAACACTCACTTAGGATTAACTTAAAAAATCTAACTAATTAGTCTAGGTGCCTAAAAAAAGATTAATACAAGCACAATCATTTGGTCAATGTAGATCTGAGGCAACCTGCAAGACAAATGTGAGTAGTTTTTGAGTTTGTGTCTTTGACAAGCGGTGCTGCAAAAAATTGGTTAGTAGTTTCAAGTTTGGCCTTTGGTAAGCGTTGAAAACACAAGAAACACTTAACACTTGTTAGTACATGATAAATCAAACTTAGACAGAGTGCAGACACTGGTTCAGGGTGCAGCCACCAATTCTGGTTTTTGCCTAATAATGACAGAAAGTGGAAAATAGGCTAAAAATACAGAAAAACCAGAGAGATGTTATACTAGTCAGAGACACCAGTTTATAGATTGTAGACACTGATGCAAGTCACAGACACTGGTTTGTGAATCACAAACGCTGATTCATGAACCAACATTTATGAAGTCGCTGACTTACCTACAAACACAAAAAGACAACAAATAAAGTCACTTTTCTTCTTTCTAGTCTTTAGTTAGATCAAATTTAGCCATTTAGAGAGTATTAACACAACTTAAAATTTAGTTTTCTTTGAACCATTATCAAAATGTATTCTCCCTAAAGAAAATTTGGCATAATATTTGCTTGTAAAATGAATCTCTGCTAAAAAATAGAATGATAAGATGCCAAAAACCAGTAGGAAAAATAGAAATCTTGATAAATCAAAAAGTTGTGTTTTGTAAACTCTCAAACTAGCTCTGTCAGGTGGAAATGCCAATACAGAGCGGAGACGTTGGTTCAACACAGACGCTGAATGATAGTTCAGTGAGAACTAACATTTTCACAAATGCCTCTGCATGAAACACAGACGCTGATCTGTGTTCTTGGTGAAATTTGAAGAGAAATAAGACAAGAAGTTAGAAATTTTAGGGACGTGGGTCCCATCAGGCATGCCAGAATGTGTACGAGGAATCCTTCAATCTATTGGGAGAAATATCAAACATGAAAACATTAGTGGGTTAGCACATAAATCATTTCAAAAGCATGTAAAAGAACAAGCAAGCAATAAAGAATACCAAATAACATCATATTGAGCTTAAAATAAGTAAACAAATGCACCCTATTTTACTCATTTTTATTTTCTCATTTTAATGGATGTGGGTGTGCTCTCTCAAACACACAAAATGATATGAATCCCCAAGGCAATGCAACTATGGAATGCAAGCTTGGAATCAAAGGATAAATTCAAGAACTAGTATGGAAAACTAGTCTTAAATCCTTCCTAAAGTTGATGCTCAAATTGATATGCAAGAACTATGCTATGAAATGAGAAACATGATTAATTTTAACCAAAAGGAAACTAAAATGTAACATCTAAATGATTTAAGCATAAACTAAGAGCATATGAAAGCATGAAATCTATAGCTATGAACTTCTAAAAGCAAAATAACATGATAACAATGCAATATTGAGAGATGAAAATATGAGAGGAGAAGGCCTCTATTTATATAATTTTTGGAGAGAGGAAGAGGCTTGGATGAAGTGGCACCTATGTGGCATCCACATAAGAGCCACATAGGAGACACATGAACTTGAAAAGATGGCCAATTTTGAGTCAAAATTGGCATTAATATTGAGTAGCTCAATATTTCAAAAGGGGAGACAAAGTTGTAAGAGGGAATTAAAGAGGAATGGGTGACCATTTTGGAGAGAAATTCCCCATGTGGGTGAGCATTCCATTAGCCTTAAAAATTTTAGGAATCACCCATTAAACATGGTTAGAGGATAGTTAGGTGTGGAAGTATACTTACGAAATGAGGTGATGGGAGTAGGGTAGGAATATGGTAGGCTTTAGGGTAGGATTAATAGGTTCCTAGCTAGGGTTTAGATTATAATCCAAATTAAATTTGAATAAATCATGCTTTAGAAGAATTAGGAATATGGAGGATTTAATAAATATAAATTTATTAAAAGGGGATTTTGTGGAGGCAAATGTATTTAAATAAAATACATTAGAATAGTATTTAAACTATTGACAAATGAAACTATTTAATTGATTGAATTAAATAGTTAGAAGAATAATAGAGAAAATAATATTAATAATAATATTAATATTTTTGGACGTCTACACTAAGAAATGAATCTAACAATGTAAAAATGCAAGAAACTACTATGAAATCAAAGAAATATGAATGCACTAATGAGCTCTAGAATGAAAATAACATTATAACTCTACTCTAAATCTTCTTGCTATGAATGAGAAAGGGGAGCTATCCCTTTTATAAGAGATTCCAATGAATGAGTGGTTGAGACTAAGAGGAAAAAAATATTGATCAATGGTGGAGATGCAATTTCCCTCAATCCATGTGAGATGATAAAGTGATTTTGAAATTGGTCAACTTTGTGGAGAATAAGACAAAATTTGGATTTTCCCTTTTTATTTGTTTTATTTTGATTTTTGAGAGCACACACGTGTGTAAATGGGTTCACTTTTTGAACTTAGGACTTTTTTATTTATCCCAATGTTTTATGCTTTTTGGGTTCAGGCTTTGATGATTAATGATTTGATTCAATAAGTTAGGATTAAAATTATATAAGAAAGTTTGATTAAATGCTAAATAATTTAGAGTCTAGCGATATTGTCTTAGATTTAGGATTTATTAAGAAAAAATATTTGAGAAAAGGGGGCTATGGGTTTGCTAGACCATTTTTAGGTGATTACAAATAGGTGTTACCTCTTCTTCGATTTCAAAGGGTTATTGTGAAGAAGTAGGTGCTTCGCTTGGAAAAGGTAACTCTCCTCTTGGATATGTTCCGTTTGGTCATAATGTGTTCCTAACGTAATGTGATCTTGTAAAAACTGGCATTAACATCAAGAAAAGAGGCTATCCTTCTTTATTAATCCTCTTAAGATTTTATTTTTTTGAAAATGGTAGGATTTGATCAGTCTAAGAATATGAACATCAAGAACTATGAAAAGGGTATCCAAATATAATTTCAAAATTTTCAAAAACCCTTGGGAAATACCCTTTGTTTTGATGTCTTATTCTATACACGCTACTTTTCTTCTTAGTACGTGCTACTTTACTGGTTACCACGCGTTGTTTCAGTTGATTATACTTGGTCACTGGAAAAATAGAATGTGCTTCTTGTATGTGTTTAAGTGCTAATTGATTATTGATACATGTTGTTTCAAGTTTTAAAACGGTGCTTAAATGATCACAAGCACTACTAAAGGTGCATGTATGTGCTACTTCAGGTTTATAGGTGTCACAAAAAGTTTCATACACGTCAGTTTGCTATGAAAGTTAAATTCTGTCACTGTTTTGGTAAAAAAAATTAAAACTTAATAACGTGATCAGATCTTTATGGATGTTTTTCTTCTGTAAAATGGACATTTAATCATAGCACACACATAAATCTTGTCTTTGACCCCTATTTACATACAAAAAGTGTATATTGTCGATCATTTTCATGGGTTTTAACAAGAAAGTCTTCCAAGCAATCTACCTATGGTCAAATTGACTTGTAATAATGGATTTGAGAGGTAAGCATTGCTAATTTAACTAGGTTATATTTAATATTTTGTTCAAAACATTTTGATTTTCATCCCCCAATATAAAGGCCTCCCACATGCATAAAAATACAATTGTGCGCAATCCCGAAGGACTACTAGAGGAGGTTCGATTATTAGTTTGTTTCGTCACTCACCCCATTAAGGATGAATGCATTTTTATTATAGTGGGTTGGATTACCATGGCTAAAAATGGTTGTATCTCACTTGGGTTGTTTCCTCTCAACGTCCTCAAAAAGGCAAATCTTGGGAGGTAGACCCACTAATGTCTAGCATTTTCATGGAAAGCAAGAAAGTAGAAAGTTCAAATAGGTATGGGAATTTGATTCACCAAAAAAGGTGAAGAGCATATCCCTACTATTTTCATAATTCCAAACACAATTAACAATTTTTTATTCCACCTCTTTAAACTAAGGGATTTGAAGTGGTTTTGGCTTTTTGATCACTCAAAGAGTGAAGAAAATATACCTAACACTTCGCTTCTATAAATAAGGAGGTTTATTTTAGTGTTTGTTCTTTCCAACCTTACTTTCTATCACCAAATTTGACATGTTTGGCATTTTGATCAACTTAAAAAGCTAAGAGCATAGGTCTAATGTCTCCTTTAATGAGCAATAATAGACTTTCTAATTAGCTAGATTTTAACTTTGACATGCTGCAATTTAAGCAAATGAAAAAGGATGAAGGAATACCTCATTTTGAAGCTAGCAAAGGCTAGACTCTTTTTTTAATATGTAATTTCTTTTTTGTTACTCACCTAGTGGAGATTGTCCCAGCTCCTTTGCATCCTCTCCTTCAACAAATTAGTCCAACACAATCCACACAAAATGAGAAAATCCAAATCCAAAATGAATAACTCAAATTCACCTAGAATTTAAAGTTCTTTCCAAATATTAAACGGTGAATTGACTTAATTTAAAGAAATGTATTTGGATTTGTGAGCTAAAACAACTTTAAGATAATGATCAAAAATATTTTCCTCTTCAAAAATAATTTCTAAAAGGTTTGCATTATGAATGCTTTTATCATGCTTCAAAAACCTTTTGATCTCTTTGTCCTCTTGTGGATTCAAAATTTAGGCTTCTTTACCTTATGATGCTTTGTCATCTGCAAATAAACAACAAATTCCCATTAGCTTGCTATTTTAAATGATTTGCACAAATAAAGATAGGTACAGGCCTACACGCTATTTTATGACAGACACCACACTGCTTTACTCCCTTCTACGCACTAATTAACAACTCAAATGTGTTTCTTAAAGCTTCTCTACACACTACTTATTAGCTCAAAAGTTCTATTTTAAAAGCATACAGAGCGCTAAAACATATTAAATACACAAAAAAGATAGGTGTAAAGGTGTGAAAAGAATCCTCAGATGTGTTAATATTTGAGGCTACATGTCACGTCATGGTGTAAATGCATCAATATTTAGCTCACACACATCACTTTGTCCTCTGATGCGCTAAAAGAATTAAAGATAGAAGACATAAAGGATTATAGGCACTATTTCAATGTTTAAAGGCATCACACTTTAGGTGCATACACATCACTTTGCCTGCAACCTTCAAATTTATGTAACAAACACACTCAAATACACAAATATTTCATAAATTTGTTAGAAATGAGGCTTACAACCCCATGGTGGGCATCATTTGTGTATATGAAATTCATACCTTCATGAAATCAGTATTGTATCTATCAATTCAACTTTGAAAATACATCAAAATAAGCTTGAATGAATTGAAATCAACAATGAGCATCTCATGGCTCTCTAACTAGGAAGAAAATAATGCTCTCAGCTTAAAGAATCCATAAATGACTGTCCTAGAATGAGATTTGAAGCTATTTAATCAAGATTGTGCCTATTTAGCTCAAATTGCTCACTTTAATGCAAATCCTAACATGTAATTGCTATGAAAATGATGTTATTTGCTTATAGTGACGATGCTTTGCTTCATGAGTGTGTGTGTGTATTATATTTTGCATAAAAATGGCTTCTATTTAAAGGATTTTCCAAGGGTAGGGGGTAGAGTTGATTAAACCATGGTTAAAGCTTGGTTGAATTAGAGGTTTCAAATGGTGGTTTCAAATAAGGGGACCAAATGAGTGGTCAAGATGCAACTCCAAGATGTGTGATGGAGAATTAATTTGGATTGATCCATGTGAGCTCCCATTCTCAATCCTCATTGGTTGATTCAATTTATCCCATGTGATGGATGAAGAAATTAAGGGATTTAAATAAATGATTTAATTAAATTTCTTTAGCCATGTGCACCCTTGAAGGGGTTGGAATTAATTTGATTTTAACTATGTAATTAATTGGTTAATCTCAATTGCACAATTATTTGATTTAAAAAATCCAAATACTTTTAATAATTTAATTAATTCATGATTTTAATTGATTTGCTCACTTTATTCCTTGTTTGACTTATCTTGAGCAATTTTAAGTGTGTACGAATGCATGTACTTTTCATTGTATTATATTTACTAGTTTTTGAAAAATAATGAAAAGATCATTTTATAATTGTTGCAGTACATTCTACCTCTATCTCGTTCATAAAACTTCGACAACAATGTCAAGCAAGTTATATATGATCTTGGAAAATACAGGAGGTAAGTAGCGATATTTATTCAGTTTGTTGTATAGATATTGTATTTGCCATTTCTTTTACTTGTTATGTAATATATTGTATATTATTTTGTTAAATCTCTTTAATATTTTTGTGTCTTGAATCACTTGTAGATGGTTGTCATCTAAAGAAATTTATAAAGAAGATATAAATTATTGGAAGAGAAAAATTCCTTGTCTAATGTGTGAAATGCAAAAGTACCTGCATTCGACATTTTTCAATGCATAAGAACACTACCTCACACACAAATTTGAGGCCTTGGTATGACAAAGATCACATCTTGAGGGTTCTACAATGGAGGGATATATTGTATACTAGACTATGGTGTACATTACTGAATATCTTCCTAAGTTCGCAACAAAGATCCATGCAAGCGCATTTGAGATCCCAACTCCATTAACAAATTGGAAGGGGAGTACCTGATGGGCAAAGGTAGATTGAGGAAATTAAGAGGTAATTATAAGATGTTAATGGACATTAATTAGAATACATTTTATACCTTTTTTTATATATATATTGTATTTAATTAATTATTAATCGTTAAAATACATCAATTATAAATCAAGGTCGTATATTGTGGTAGTTAACTAATTATATGTCATTTGTAAATTTCTATTTATTTTTTATACAATTGGTAGATAGTGGGATGCACTACATTTGTATGTCATAAACAATCTTGATTGGATGATGGTATGGATTAAACGATGTCAACAATCTAGTCACACATTAACATGGGAAGGTGTAGCTTCATTGGTTAAAGAAGCTCATCGTAATGGAGATTCCAATGTTACACCAAGGGAAATTGATTTATCATATGGTTTAAGGGATAAAAATGTATGTATAAATCTATTAATCACCCATATTATTATTATTTTTCAATTATATTGATGTATATATATGTTTTTTTTTGCATACATTCGAACAAGAATAAATATATTTATCAACTAGTGATGCAATAATATTTACTTGTTTGACATATTGCAGGTGAAACACCACAAGGTTATGTGGTTCCATGGTCATAAATTTTGAATCAAAAATTTGGATGATACGAATAAAACTTATGATTCTGGGACAACTGTAGTCTTTCAGGTTACTAATGTTTCATCTAGAAGCAACATATATTGTGAAGTCTCAGGAAATTGATAATATGGGATTTTGGATGTTATAATTTAGTGTGACTTTAAGTCCTTCAAATTAGTTTTGTTTGTCATCCAATTGTATATGCTACGCTTGAATGAAAATGATCCTTAGAGAACTATTATTAAACATGATAATGGATTTACAATGGTTAATAGAAGGTCCTTTGGGCAAGCTGGAAATGAGCCCTATGTTCTTCTAAGACAATGTGAGCAGGTATTTTACTCAAAGGTTCCATATAAATTGGGTTGGTCATTTGTTGTTAGAAATGATCCAAGAGGAAGGATGGTAAAGTATAATGTGATGGAAGAAGAAGCTACTAAAGAACTAGAAGATGATGTACTAGATGTTGATTAGGATCAACAGTTAGTTGATGATGTGCCCAATGAAGATGTCGAAGAAGAGGAACTAGATCATGATGATGTAGGAGTTAATGTTCATGAAGATAATATTCATGTGTTTGATGACATTATCGAAAAGATATCAATGATGACGATGATGATGATGATGATGATGATGATGATGATGATGATGATGATGATGATGATGATGATGATGATGACCAATCCTTACAATGTCAAATCTGAATCAGATGATATAGAAAAAGAGCTAGATGAAGAATCAGATGAATGACATAATTGAAATGTATGAGGTATGTCATTAGTATATTATCTATTTGACGTTGATTTCTTGATATAATTTTATTTGACTTATATGGTGACAAAAATAATTAATTATGTTTTAAATTTTAATGTATTTGCATAAATAATTCATGATGTACATTTTAATGGTTTTAATTCATGATCCACCTCCAACAGGTCCTGGTAATAGCACCATGCCACCTCCAGGAGATGGAGACAAAGAGAGTGTAACCTACCCCTCATTTTGTGTGACATTTCTGAACCTTTTAGGATTTTGTATTATGATTGATACATTATTTTTTGATACATATGAGATGAGGCATGATATTTTTCAACAAACTTATATGATGTGTTTACTGATGGTATATGGATTGTTTATTGTTTATGTGATGGACAGTGATTTATGATGCATATATTACGCATATGATTCCTATGATGTATGTTTAGGATGGATCCTTATGATGTTTATGATCAATGTACCTAAGCCTAAACCTTAACCTTAACCTTATGATGTTTATGATGTTTAGAATAGATTATCATGTACCTAAACCTTAAGTATAGATCAATAGATCAATGTAAGTCATATTTACATTAGTGAATTAATAAGTATAATTAATTGATACCTTAGGGTTAATGAATATGACTTATAATTAAACTAATGATACAATCCCTTAGGATCCATTAATGGGTACTGAAGGATTTTAGAATACAATAATGGGTCATAAGGGATTATAATGCACATTAAGGGTTTTGATGACACATAAATGGGTCATAAGAAGTCCTAAATACATATATGATCCATTAATGGGTCCTAGGAAACATTAATGAGTGCTATGGTATCCTAAAAGGTCTTTAAGATTATCTAAACCCTCATTTAAGGATTTTACAAATGGGTCAAACAATTTATTTTTGATAAAGTGTATAAATATTTCATGTCATTGAGGTATGCTTTCTTCAAGTTTAGGTGGTGAAAAATAAAATGGGTCCTTATATTTTGTATGTGTAGAAGGGTCCTCTAATACAAAATACGACATGAAAAAAATTAATAATATTGAAGATCAATTCGAGGGGGTCACCTGGAACAATTAGATGATAACATATAAATTCAACAGTTAGATGATAATATATAAATTCAATAATTCAATAACATTAAAGCTAGCAAAATTATAGTTATTAATTTTAAATTTACAATTGAATCAATTCCATTATAAGTTGAATATATGCTTAGTAGTTTTTTTTTTTAAATTGAATCAATTTGAAAGAAATAACTCTCGACTAATAAAACTTGCCATAACTTGTCATAATTTGAAAGCAATGAATCTCGAGCATGAAATATAAATTCCCATAAAAATCATTCATTCCCGCACAGGAGTGCATTCCACCAAGGAGGAGTCAGACAAGTTTTGGGCAAGATCGCGACCAAAGGAGGAGCCAGACAATAAGAGATTGAGGCCTCATAGGTGAACCATATCTCTTAGCTTCCATCTTATGTGCTTCTCAAGAATAATGGGATTCACTGGGTATTGTTTATGTGGATATTATTGTTGGAGATTTACTTCTGGCAGCTAGTTGATTCTATGTTTGTCATTGATGACAACATATAATATACAACAATGTTCTGTATGTACTTATTAGAAAAGTAATATTAACCCTTGCGCGGTTATATTCATGTTGTAGACATGTTGTTGATGCTTTGTTCATACACGCAGGATCAGATTTGATGTTTCAGTTAAGTTATGTTAATCTGTTATTGGCAGTTACAGTTTCTAGAAAGTATCTATTCAGAGCTGACGTATTTATCATGTTTCTTGAGTTGCACCTATCTTCAGGATACACGTGTTTAAATTCATGATTAGTTATGAGTTAACCATGTTTGGTTAAGAGCGCTTGTCATGTTTCATATGGATCGTGCTATTTGAGATAATTTGGTGGAGCCAACTTAGTGAAGCATCGCGTCTGTTTAGTTCATGTTGCGCAATCTTAATCCTGATTGTGTGCTTAGTTAAGCTGATAAGGAAGTTTGTGAAGTGTTTCCCATAGCCGTCATGACCTTATACTTTGAGGAAGATACTTATAGTAGTTCATCTGTAAATGCTAAGTGTGAATGATAAGAAAAGAGACAAAAAAAGTACAGAGCAGAATATCAATTATATTTCATTCATCAAAGATCTATGTGAAGAAGCAGTGGAAGATTACATTACATTGGAACTAATCAAGACAGTATGTCTACTCTACAGTTCATCATCAGATATAGTGCATATTTGTTCTACAGAAGGTTGTAGCCTTCACCATTGAAGCAGTGAGCTTTTGGACAGTGAGTCCTCACCCTTAACAGGGTTATTTGTAAAAGACTCCTAACAGGGTCAGACCCTTAACCAGGTCACTATACTTATTGCATTGTAAAGAATAACTCCTAATAGGGTTGCAAGATCTTCTAATAGGGATTATTATAAACAAGTATAGTTCATTGTGGGTGCTAATTCCCACTGGGGTTTTTACCATTTGGTTTCCTCGTAACCAAATTGTGGTGTTGTCTATTGTGTTAATTGAATGTGCATTTAGTTTATGGTATTCTAGAATTAATAAGAGAAAAGAATTAAATTAGCTGATAATTAATTCACCCCCCCCTCTCAGTTATCCTTTGGGACTATTCTAACAATTGGTATCAGAGCCAAGTTCCTTGAAGAGAAAGCCTAATAGCTTAAGGTAGATCAGATAGCATACTTCAGAAAAGAGATTCCTAAGTTTGATGGAGAGAATTATCTGGATTGGAGAACAAAATTATAACACATCTATAGTGTGTTGGTTTTGAGATCTTTGAGATAGCCACACAAGAAGTTGCTATTCCCTCTCTAAAAGACCTTGCAAAAGATGATGCTACTAGTAAACAAAAGGATACATTCATAGCTAATGCAATTTCCAAAGAAGCCCTTATAAGTGCACTATCTGAAAGTGAATTCTCTGAGATCAAGAAAGTAGACAAGGCATACACAATATGGAAGTATTTAGAAGACATGTTTGAAGGAGATATCCAAGCAAAGAATGCACGTAGGAAGAAATGGAAAAAGAAATACAACAATCTTGAGATGTTACCTGAAGAGAACATCAGAGCCTACAATCAGAGGATAAATGAAGCAGTTTCTGGAATCAGAAACAATGGTGAAGAAATTTTAGAAGAAGACATAATGGACAAGCTGATGACTACATTGACAATAGACTATGAGAGCAAGATCAATATTCTAGATGAAACCATGCAATTTTCAAAGGACTTCAAGAGAGAGACTTTGATTAGTAAAATCTCTGCATTTGAGATATCAAGATTGAAGACTGAACCCAAAAGTGAAACAACCTTCAAAGCATCAATACATGGTAAGAAAACTTTGAACAATTTGAATGAGAATTAACAAGTTGACAAAGAACTAGAAGAAATTATTACCATGATTGATAAAAGAGAAAAGAAAGGCAAAGGAAAGTATGAAGGACAAATTCCATTCAAATGTTTTTCATGCAACAAGATTGGTCACTTTGCATCCAAGTGTCCCACAAGAGTCAAGAAGTTCAGATCTGATAACAAACCTAAATACAAAAAGGAATGCTACCATGCTAAAGAAGGTGTAACAGATGAATATTCAGGAGAGGATGAAATTGGATTTGTTTCCATTAAAGAAATGGAAAAATTGCTTAAGGAAATGGACATTGAATTTGAAAAGGAAGCATAGGAGTTAGCCCTAATTTCCAAAGTAGACATCATAATTGATTGGATTATTGACAACAGATGCTCTCACCACATGACAGGTGATAAAGACAGATTTTTTCATCTAGACAAGTACAAAGGTGGTATGGTTAGATTTAGAGATAACACTCCTAAACCTATCATAGGCAGAGGATCTATCACCCTAGATGGAAAGAACAAGACGGATGATGTTCTATATGTTGATGTATTACATCACAACTTACTAAGTGTTGGACAGCTACTTGACAAAGGTTATCATTTGGAATTCAAAGACAACAAATGCATTATTAATAACAAAGAAGGAGACATGATTGCATTAGGCTCAAAAAAAAAAAAGGTAATGTTTTTCAGCTTAATTCAAATATAAGTTGTTTTGTTGCAAAAGTGGATGACAGTTGGTTATGGCACAAGAGACTCTGTCATATCAATTTTGACAATATAGTAAAGATAAGCAATGTCAAGGTAGTTAGAGACCTTCCAAGTATTGCAAGATGAGTTGACACAATGTGCAGGGAATGTGTTATGGGAAAGCATGTAAGGATCTCTTTCAAAAGCAAGCAGAACTCGGCTAAAAAAAAATTAGACCTAGTGCATACAGATTTATGTGGTCCTACTCAAACAATATCATACTATAGAGAAAGGTATTTCATTCTATTTGTTGATAATTTTTTAAGGATAATGTGGGTTGCGTTCTTAAAGGAGAAGTATGAAGCCTTTGAGAAATTCAAAATATTCAAAGCTAAGGTTGAGAATGAATCTGGAATAAAACTAAAATGTCTAAGATCAGATAAAGGAGGAGAATTCATCTTTGACCAGTTTTATGAGTACTATGAAGAACATGGGATCAAAAGATAGTTGAGTGCTCCTAGAACCCCTCAACAGAATGGGATTGCAGAAAGAAGGAACATGATCATACTTTATATAGCACGCACTATGATGATTGAAGGAAAAGTTGTGCACACCTATATGAGAGATGCAGTTAATACAATAGTCTATACTATCAACAGAACACAACTAAGACCAGGCGCAGATAAGACACCTTTTGAACTTTGGTTTGGTAATGTACCTACAGTAAAATACTTTAGAATCTTTGGCAACAAGTGCTACATCAAGAGAGATGATGGTGTTGGTAAGTTTGATGCTAGAAGCGATGAAGGTATTTTCCTTGGTTACTCTACTAAAATAAAATCATACAGATGTTTTAATTTGAGATTAAAGAAGATAATTGAAAGTA
>MU223540.1:547651-568416 GCA_018584345.1 Thuja plicata
ATTGAAGAAAGCACTCTATGGACTTAAACAGGCCCCAAGAGCTTGGTATGAGAGACTAGATGGTTATCTTACCAAGATTGGATTCAAGAAAGGAGCAGCAGATTGCAACTTATTCATAAGAGAGACATCTGATGGATTATTACTTGTTGCCATATTTGTTGATGACATTATCTTTGGAGGTAATGAAAAGCTTAGTGCAGAATTTACAAAAGAAATGCATAATGAATTTGAAATGAGAATGATTAGTCCTATAAAATATTTTTTGGGATTGAATGTAAAGTAGACAGATAAAGGAATATTCATAAATCAGTCCAAATATGTGAAGGAAATATTGAAGACTTTCAAGATGGAAGACTGCAAGCCAGTATGCACTCCTATGATAACAGGAAGCAAGCTTTCTAAAGATGATGATTCCACAGCAGTTGACAAGACATTGTACAAGTCTATGATTGGAAAACTTATATATCTTACTCAATCTAGACCAGACATATCTAAAGTAGTTGGCATTGTTGGTAGATTTGTAGCTGAACCCAAGCAGAATCACCTAATGGAAATAAAGAGAATATTCAGATATCTAAAGGGAACTATAGACTATGGTTTATGGTATCCTAAATTAGAGAATGTACAACTTCATGTATATACAAATGCAGATTGGGCAGGTTGTATTGATGACAGGAAGAGTACTTCAGGAGGAGCAGTATTTCTTGGAGATAGGTTGGTTTCTTGGATAAGCAAGAAGTAGAATTGTATCTCTCAGTCAACAACAGAAGCTAAATATGTTGCACCAACATTGAATTGTTCAACAATGGTTTGGATCAAGTAGATGGTTAAAGATTTTGGTATTCAGGTTGATTATCCTATTGTTATTCATTGTGATAATACTAGCACTATCAACATGTCCAAGAACCCTGTGATGCACGCAAAGACAAAACACATTGAGATCAAATACCATTTTCTTAGAGAAAAAGTTGCAGAAAAAGAAGTAAAATTGGACTATGTGAGCACTAAAGAACAGTTGGCAGATATTTTCACAAAGCCTTTATCAAAAGATACTTTTGAGTATCTTAGGGAGAAGTTGGGAGTAATTCCCTTTCTTGAGTCTGATTAGATATAGAAGCAAGTACATCAGTCCATGGTGACTGATGAATGGTTGACTACTCTATTTCTAGAGTAGTACCTATGCCTAATTGTTTATGGCACCCTTTTCCATTGATGTCAAAGGGGGAGTATGTAGTAAGGGGGAGAATATACTCTAAAGGAGTATATAATCATGTAACTTAAAAACACAGACAGAGGAGCTGTAGTAGTGTAGAGGAATCTTTGATGAGGATATTGAGAAGATTGTAAAAAGAAAGAGGACACCATGTGCTAAATATATTTTTAATATCATATGTTGCCATCAATGTCAAAGGGAGAGATTGTTGGAGATTTACTTCTGGCAGCTAGTTGATTGTATGTTTGTCATTGATGACAACATATAATATACAACAGTGTTCTGTATGTACTTATCAGAAAAGTGATATTAACCCTTGTGAGGTTATATTCATGTTGTAGACATGTTGTTGATGTTTTGTTCATACATGCAGGATCAGATTTGATGTTTCAGTTAAGTTATGTTAATTTGTTATTGGCAGTTACAGTTTCTGGAAAGTATCTATTCAGAGCTGATGTATTTATTGTGTTTCTTGAGTTGTGCCTATCTTTAGGATACGCGTGTTTACATTCATGATTAGTTATGAGTTAACCATTTTTGGTCAAGAGGGCTTGTCATGTTTCATCTGGATCATGCTGTTTGAGATAATTTGGTGGAGCCGACTCAGTGAAGCATCGTGTCTATTTAGTTCATGTTGCATGATCTTAATCCTGATTGCATGCTTAGTTAAGCCAATAAGGAAGTTTTTGAAGTGTTTCCCACAGCCGTCGTGACCTTATACTTTGAGGAAGATACTTATAGTAGTTCATTTGTAAATGCTAAGTGTGAATGATAAGAAAAGAGACAGAAAAAGTACAGAGCAGAATATCAGTTATATTTCATTCATCAAGGATCTATGTGAAGAAGCAATGGAAGATTACATTACATTGGAACTGATCAAGATAGTAGGTCTACTCTATAGTTCATCATAAGATATAGTGCATATCTATTCTACAGAAGGTTGTAGCCTTCACCATTGAAGCAGTGAGCTTTTGGACAGTTAGTCCTCACCCTTAACAGGGTTATTTGTAAAAGACTCCTAACAGGGTCAGACCCTTAACCAGGTCACTATACTTATTGCATTGTAAAGAACAACTCCTAACATGGTTGCAAGATCTTCTAACAGGGATTACTATAAACAAGGATAGTTCATTGTGGGTGCTAATTCCCATTGGGGTTTTTACCATTTGGTTTCCCCATAACCAAATTGTGGTGTTGTCTATTGTGTTATCTGAATGTGCATTTACTTTATGGTATTCTAGAATTAATAAGAGAAAAGAATTAAATTAGCTGATAACCGATTCACCCCCCCTTGTCAATTATCCTTTGGGACTATTCTAACAATTATTTCTTGGGTATCCCGTAGATGTAGCATTTTTATAGGTTTTTTGTTTAGGGTTCCTGTCTACAGTGAGATTATTGGTTCAGGCAAAGATTTTATCAAACATTTCACTACTTTTATCCAGGGTTGTGAGGTCTTGCACGAGAATGAAATATTTTTATGGTAAAGTTATATTTCATGCTCAATTTTATATTTTTGCCTAGTTTTATTAGTCGAGATTCATTGCTTTGGAATTGATTCAATTTAAAAAGAAAAATTAAAATAACTATTAAGCCTATTTTAGGATTTTACCCATAGCACCAATGTAGTGAACTATTTGATAAAATGCTTTGGTAGACATGTATGAAAAATGTGGTAGCATAGACAGGGCAGTGAACTATTTGAAAATTTTTAATTGTCTTAACAAATGCTTTTATAATATCCATTCCTACCAAGGATGTCAAGTTAGGTCTAAACACCAATCAAATAAAACATACAAAATAGTGTATGTCATTGTAAGAATCACCAAAATACTACTGATCATTATTTTATCACCAAATTGAGAATAAAAACTCAACCTAACACTTGTAATCTCCACCGACATGACAGGGCATAAACCTCCTATAATACAACATTGTCAAGAGCATGAATTTCTCCCAATCTTAACAACATATAATCAAGTCTTGTGAAATAGCTCTGGGATATTTCAAATTATGTTAAGGTATCAACAGTGTGTGGTAATTACTCTTGAAGAATTGATCAGTGATGTCATTAGTCCTATTCCATATGAGAATAAAGAGAAGTTTTTTGTGAGAAGAATGTGTAAAGGAGAATGGATGGTTGTTATGTCAGGAAGGTCTTGATGTGATTATGAGTTTGGGAATGAATCTTGAAGTGATTTTGAGGAGAGTTTTTAAATAGATAGTAGATGAGTTGTGTTTGGTGATTGGTGGTTGGTGGTTGGTTATTGAAATGTGGAGTCCCATCAAGTGAAGGAGTCTGGGGTTGTCAAATGTGTTAATTGTCCTTGAAATGAAATCATTTAAGGGGTTTTTGATATTTTTACTTAAGATTTGATTAGAGATGTTGTTGTGGGAAGATTGTGTAAGTTGGAAAGAAGATGTTGAAAGGCTTGCATATAGGATGTAGGAGTTGTGGTCAGAAAATAGGAGAGGGAGTTTATTGATTGAAAAAGGATATGATGAAGGACATTTGTGAGTCCTTTTTGGAAGAGAATCATAGACAAACCAAAATATTATGATAAATACATTAGGAAAATAATATCTCTTGGAATTTCAAGGTATTCAATGATATCAAAATAAAATTCTTCCCAAATAGTATAACATTGTTTTGTAACAACACCTTTTCCAAGTTCCATATTTTCACTCCAAACCACCATCGAAGACAAATAGGACTTCTATTGCTCTCAATCCAATAAAATCAACATAGAAAATCATCTCTACACAAGGAATCAAAATGTAACTAAATACAATGTCTTTAATCTTCATGACTATTTTCAAGGTTCAAAGGTACTTTCATTGTTAAATCTTTTAAGAAATTAGGTCCTAAAGTCCATTAGGCCTTCATCAATCAACAAACTATTCAAGAAACACAAACAACTCACAACACTTTTAAGGTATTAGTAGATCCATTAAAACAAGTGTCATCCATTCTTTCCATCAAATACCATCACACTGAATACACAATCTTAGATAGATAGATAGAGAGAGAGAGAGAGAGAGAGAGAGAGAGAGAGAGAGAGAGAGAGAGAGAGAGAGAGAGAGACACCATTAAAGGAAAAGTATAGTCATCATTAGCCTGTCAGCATACTACCTTGTTACCTTATCACTATCAACACCTTAATATATTTAATTAACTAGCACCTTATAGGTGCCTTGGATATAAATGAGTGATTTATATACATTGTTTCATCAAAATGAGACTCAAACATCAGTGTCCAATCTGTCAAGACAAACATTTTTATCTGCTAATTGTCACATAGAAGTCTTGCGCAAACAATGAAACAATGTATGTGAACAATTTCTATTTCACCAATCCATTTGAAACCCACTATTGGAAATGATTTCAAACATTTTAGAAGACATGGAATGCTCTGCCCTTCAACCAATAACCATGTTAATAAACTCACAATTTTGGTTGGCATTCAAAATACATGATTAAAAATAGTGACTGTCCTATATTCTCTATGATAGGATAGTGACAAAAATAAGACTCAAAATCTATTCTTTAGAAACCTCCAAGTATTATAAAAACTCCTATTATCCATTACAAGCAGTTCCAACCCCTTTTCAACATAAATAGTTTTATGTTTCAATAAACAAGTATCAAAATACTTACTGTCGCTCTTATCAGTCAAAGAACTATGACAGTGATCTTTGGATCTTCATGAAATGCCATAAAAAAATTGCTTCTAAACTTTCCACTTTGAAACATGAAAGTACACACAAGAAAGAGCTATTTCACCAATTAAGGGGTTAAGCAATGGTTTCCCAACAAAACCACTCTCTTACCCTCTGAGACACAAGGATCCACTCTATTCCTTAATGCATCACCAATATGCCTTGATCATTCCTATGTTCTAAATGACTTGGAACATTCTCCTCAATTATAATCCACACTCACACTTGTCCATTTGATCATTGGAACATTCCCATGGAGTTCATCCTAGAACCTACCACACCCTCAACTTCTTAACTGAGATCATTAAGATTTGGATCCCCAATTCATCTGGGATGTCTACCATACCATTCACAGGACCATTATCATATATCAAAACCTTATTTAAACCATTGCAATGTTTTAATGCTTCCAACTTAAGAAAAATTGATCAAAATATTGAACTTTGTTGTTACATTAGGAAAACATCACTAGCCAGTCATGCTAAGACTTGGAATTTCTCCCCAAATACACATCCAATTGACTTGAGACAAAATCCAAATGAAAGAAAATTCCAAATGCTTACAAATCTAAGAGTCTTAAATTTTTCCAATGGTGAACATAAAAGGTTTTAACCAATTTATGACCAAACCCTCAGTAGTGAGGATTTTGTAATAGTTTGGAAATAATTTGCTTGTTCTCCCTCTTGGAACAATGACCGATCTTCAAATTTGTTTCAAATGAAATAATATGCACCGTACTTCACTCTTAAATTGATTTGGAATCAAAAGTATTCACCAAAATAAAATGCCATGTGATTGTTCAAGAAATTTGTATGAAATGACAGTGAATTGCAAAGATTTTTTATTAAAGTCTTTTATTAAAGTTTGGGCATTTCAATCAGAATTTTATTGATCCTTATTACTCCAAACTCACACCACACCTTACCCTTGACCAAAAGAGGGTATTTAAACATATGCCATCTAGTTATAACTAATTTTGCATCAACAACCTGATTTTGCAATAACTTTGTAACTTTTGATATTTTGCACTCCTAACTACACCATGAAGCTTGTTACATCCTATTTGTGCCAAACATGTCTTAAATGACTCGAGAAGACTATTACTATTCTTTCCTTTGGAATTTACCCCTTTGACCAAGTTTGACCTACTAGGTCGTGATTGGTCTCACAATGCAATTTTGGCTCATAGGCCTTACAAAATAACTTCACTTGATTACAATTAACATCCAAATGGTCTAATGGACCTTATTACATGCTTGACCATGATTGTGATGAAATTACATGGTGGTGATGGAATACGTTGAAAATCAATTGAAATTTTCTTCTCATGGAATTCCATCACCACCATGGCATTCCATTATCATCATCATGGCATTCCATCATTCAAACAATTTGTTGCCTTGTCTATGATATTGCTTGTTATCGTTTGTATGATGAAATTCCATGATGTTGATGGAATTCCATAATGGTGATGGAATTCCATGGCGGTGATGAAATGTGTTGACAATCCATAACAATTTTCTTCTCATGGCATTCCATCATCACCATGGCATTCCATTATTCAAACAATTCGTTGCCTTATCTATGTTATTGCTTGCTATCGTTTGTAATTAGGACTTCCTCATATTTTTTTAGTGACAACTTATCATACAATTTTCTGCCTTGTCTATGTTATTGCTTTCTATTATGCTTTGATAGATTTTTTCCAAGCATCCATATCTTGTTCAAAATCACCTATTTTAGGCTTTTCTAGACATTTAGGAAAAATGTGGTAGCATAGACAGGGCAGTGAATTGTTCAAAAAATTGCCTCAATGAAATTTGGTCTCATGGTGATAGAATGCCATGGTGGTGATGGAATTCCATGGTGGTTATGGAACATGTTGACAATCCATAGCAATTTTCTTCTCAAGGAATTCCATCACCACCATGGCATTCCATCATCAACATGGAATCTTTGTGCATAAAAACATGATGATCTTCTCTTTGTATCACTGTCTCCAGGAATACTTGACAGTTAAAACATAGATTTATGACCTTGTGTTATGTATTGGCTCTATAATTTCCTTACCTTATTTGTATATTGGATAGACTTATGACATATTTTCCATACCTTATGACCTTGTAGTATAACTGACAATGTATTGCATATTACTTTTCATATGGATAGAGGAGACCTCATAACATAACAATCCTCAAACAAATAAGAATCCAACATTACCATGACAGTCCACTTGCTTAGTTAAATCTCATAAACATTACAATAGTTACTATGAAAAACATGTATTTAGTTGTATGTACCTTTTTCTAATCAGTAAATAAGTTACTTTTACCTACCCCTAATTGTGTATTGCATAGTGTGATGAAATGATTGATCTTTTATAGTCCTCAAGAATACTCTTTATCATTCATTTCAGTATTTGTATAAACTATGATGACTGCATATTGTAGCAAGAAATAAATGTATTCATGTTGTCTACTATCTAATCTTTAACATATATATCATGTGACTTATGTAAATATGATTATGATTGACCTTCATATAAGATGTAAGTTAACAAAGGATAAATAAATTACGTAAGAAGTACCCTGAACCCCTTTAGCAAGGATGTTGCATAGTCTAAAAAAAGACAAGGCAAGGATTATAATTCTCATGTATCGGTAGGTATAAGTCAATACACCCATCTTGGAGTGGGTTAATAATAATTCAAGTTTTAGCAACTATATTTTGTCAAACCTTTGATTTTTTTATCACCTCAAAGGTCAAGCTCAAGGGTCAAAAGGTCTCAAAGACTTAACTTGATCAACCTCAATATAAGGTTTCAACTTCAAAAGGAACCAACTCACCCTCAAGGCTATTTTTCCTTCAACCCATGAAGTCAATCAACCACCCTCAAGGCTTATTCAAATTTCAATCTCAACCACAACTTTAGGGGCGACTTATTCGAATGGACCTTTGACAACCCACCCTCAAATATATTGGCAACATTCACAAAAAATAAAAAAGATATGGTTGTTAACATTGTTATCAATAGAGTTCATCTCAATGGGCCCTACAAATTATAGGCCCCATTTGTCAAATGGAGGCACAACCACTTGGGGAAATAAAGGCATTTCATCTGATCTAGTAGGTCTACCCACCCTAAGGCACCCATCACACTTCCTGGTATATTTTTCTGCACCCCTATGTAAAGTTGGCCAGTAGTATCCCGTATTGAGAATCTTCATGGTTGTTCTCTTGGCTACAAAGTGACCACCATATGGTTCATCATGAAAAGCATGCAAAATATCATATGTCTCATCCTCATGCACACATCTTATCATGATCTAGTTTGGACAAGTATAAAACACACAATTAGCTATCTAGGAGAAGTTGAAACTCTTATCCACAAGTAACCTTATTTTCTTTGGTAAAAAGTGAGGAGGAGTCCTGCCAATAACTAAATAATTAGCTATATTTGTATACCAAGGGTTTTTAGTGATGAACCATAACTAATTTAATTTTTGAAGATGTTAAGTTGATGATCACCAAGCTACCGAAAGTTAATTCAAGATATTAAATCAGTTAATGTATTGTATTGTCATTGATGTCAACTTGATATAATTTGATTGGTTATATACAAAGTGTCAAAGAATTCAGAAAACCATACAGATAAAGGTTATGCTATTATTAATTCATAAAAGATCAGTATTCACTAAGTGACTACAAACAACGATGGGTAGTGCACCCTGATGAACAGAGAACCCCAAGAAGAAAGTCATAGTGATACCCGAGAAAGAAACCTGAGAAGCATTACCGATGAGCATAACTTAACAGTGATGCCCGATGGACAAAAAACCCCAACAGACAGACAACCTTGACAGAGATGCCCGAGGAGAACTGAAGTGTTTACTGAAGCTAACTAAGAGTTAAAACACCGAAAGGAAGTGAAGTTAAGAAATGACAAAAGACTTAGCTGGCAAGAGCTAAAGATGGATTTAACTAGTTGTTAATATTGTTTTCATCAACAAGTTAAAGCCAAAGATAAGTGAAATATTTAAAGATATTTTATTCCAGTTGTCAAAGAGAAATCTATGAGATAAAACTAAAGTAAAGCTTTAAATCAAGATTGGCTAGAATTGCAGATCATGCCAAGAACTGAAATGGTGAAATCATGTCTATAAAGAGATAATCCAATTCATTATGAATAAGGGGAGTGAATAGAAAAGAGGATGCTAAAGAGAAACTGATGAAGAAAAAATTCATACAGTCCTGATCAATCAAGCTGAGGAAAAAGCTAAAGATTTTTGCGGACACTAAGCAACATAGAAGCACAACATCACCAAGAAGAAAGAAGTGGAGAAAAGTTATAGAAAAGATAAATTGATTAGAAAGGTATTATGAGCTTGCAATAGATCTAAAAATCTACAAAGTATAGTTGTATGTGTGAACAGATCATTTACTGTTTCAGTTTAACCATTAGATCAGAAAGTCTCTTAACTGAGCAGGACTTAACAATCCTTTATATATTGAGATACATCCTAAGGAGTATCAAAAAGTTTGGTCATGAAGATAGCAAGAGATGTCAGATACCAATTAACAAAATACACTAGGTTTGGTCATAAAGGTAGCATAGAGATGCCCAATATCAAGAGAAAAAATATTCTATTTAAATCCTCTAACAAGGTCACACCTAACAGTGTGTTTGTAACCTTTAACATGGTTATCTCTTCACCGAGCTCACTTCAGAAGAGTGAAAAATTTGGGTTACTGGTCCCAAATGGTTTTTCCCTTAACAGGGTTTCCACATTAAAAATCCACGTGTCAATGTGTTTATGACTCATTACTTTAGTGTTTTGCATTACACATAACTAAATCTGCATTGATCGGTATACACTAAGTTATTTACTACATTTTGGTAAATAAAAGAATGCTAATCGGTAAACAATAAGAACAAGGTTTAACAGTGAAGTCTAAGCAGTAGTTATTTGTTGAGATTATTTCAAGGAATTCATCTTGTAGGACTGAAGATAACTAGAGGCTTATAATTATGGTAATAAGTTTTGTGGTTGATTTATTGGAATATTTTTTAGGCCACTGATTCACCCCCCCTCCTCTTAGTTATTCTAACAATTGGTATCAGAGCTTGTGTGCTTAGAAGGAAGGTTTCAAGACCTAAGCAAAAGATCATAAGATGAGAAAACAAGATGTGCCCAAGTTGAACAAAGACAACTTTGCATCATGAAAAATTAGAATAAGACTCCACCTATCAGGTATTGGAAATGATGTTGTTCAATACTTAGATACTGAATTTGTGTTTCCCACAGGACCTCACACACTTGAGAAATTGAGATAAAAGCATGAGCATAATTGCATGATGATAGAACTTGCTTCCTCACTCTCCGATGTTGAGTATGAAGATGTCAAAACCCCTAAAAAGAAAATGTGGGATAAATTGAAGCTAGTACATGGAGGAGATGCTAATGTACTAAGAGCTAAGGCAGAAAGCCTAAGAGGAAGGTTTGATGACCTAAGGATGAAAGAAGGAGAAAATATCACTCAGTATAGTTGTAGAATAAAAGAGATAGTCAATGCTATCCAAGGAGTTGGAGGTGTACTTGAAGAAGAGATAGTGGTAAGTAAAATCCTAAGAACCTTATTGCCTGTATATGCTATTAGAGTATTTGCTATACAAGAAATGAGAGCAGTTGCAAATAATAATGTTATTCTAGATAGTCTGATTGGTAGACTGATTTCATTTGAGATGAATAACTTTGATAATAGTGTCTTACCATCTATAGAGTCTGCATTCAAATGTTCTTTAAAAATAAGCAAGTCAAGTCATAAACACACTATGAGGAATGATAGTGAAAGTGATAGTGATGATCAAGGACTTGATGAGATTGAAGCACTAATGGAAAGAAGATTGTAGAGAGGCAAAGGTAGATACAAAGGTAAATTACCACTTGTATATTTTAATTGTAAATAGATTGGACACTTTGCTGCAAGATGTCCCAATGGAAGAAAAGATGACAGAAGTAATGACAGAACATATGAAAAGAATTTTGATAGAGGTGATGACAAAGATTACCAAAGAAACTGACAATTTGACAAAAGAGATACCCGAGACTACAAGGACAAAGGGAAGAAATCTTGTTACCTGGCTAAGAACAAAGATGGAGACACTGACACCGAATCTGATGAAGACATTGAGATGGTATTTGTTGCCATGAAAGATGATTCAGATGAAGAAGAAAGGTATGTAGAGAGTGCACTCATATCTAAGGTTAGTAAGAATAATGTATGGATCATAAATAGTGTCTGCACTCACCACATGACCGGTGATAAATAAAATTTTGAAACTTCTGAGTATTATAATGGTGGATCAATAAGAATGGGAAATGACACACCTTGTCTAGTTGAAGGTAAAGGAACCATAATGTTGAATAACTTGATCAAATGTGAAAATGATTAATGGGTAAAAGGACTTAATTATAATCTATTGAGTGTTTTACAACTAAATAACATAGGTCATCGAGTAGCATTTGAGAATAAGAAGGAAAAGATCTTCAATGAATTAGGAAGGTTGATCGGAACTGGTGAACAGACAAAAGGTAACCTTTTCTATCTTGATGATATAAACAACACTTGTTTAATGACTAGAAATGAAGACATATGGTTGTGGCATAAGAGATTATGCCATATGAGTTTTGACAACATGATTAAGATAAGAAATAAGAGGAAAGTAAGAGGCTCACCAAGCATGTCAAAGCATAAGCATATCACGTGTAAGAATTGTCAAAAAGGTAAAATGACAAAGTCTAGTTTCAAAAGCAAAGTCCATACATCTAATTCAATTCTAGAATTAGTCCATACTAATCTACGTTGACCCATGAGGACTAAGAGTTACTATGGTAATAATATTTCATTCTCTTTGTAGATGATTATTCTAAAATGATGACAATTATGTTCTTAAAAGAAAAATCAAAAGCATTCAAGTAGAGGAGGGGAATTTGTTTCTGATGAAATCACTAACTTTTTCAATGAGCATGGAATTAAAAGATAGGTTTCTGCACCAAGAACACCAAAACAAAATGGGATTGCTGAAAGGAGAAATAGATCCATTATTGATTGTACAAGAACACTGATGATTGAGAAAAGCATCACTCAAAGTTTTTGGAGGGAAGTAGTTAGTACTATTGTCTACACATTAAACAAAGTACAATTGAAGAAAGACACCAAAAAGAAACCCTATGAGCTATGGTACGGTTACACACCCAATGTAAGTTACTTCAAAATTTTTGGTAGTCAATGTTATATTTTGAAAGATGGTAGAAATGGAAAGCTTGACTCCAAAAGTGATGAAGGTATCTTTCTAGGGTATTATACCAAGAGCAAGGCTTATAAATGTCTTAACAAGTCCTCTAACAAGATCATTGAAAGTGCAAATACCAGAATAGATGAATATGCAGAGAAAAATGATGAGGAAAGAAAAAAAGAACCAGAAGACTAAAATAGGTTTGTTTACACTGATGAACCTGACACTCTTCCTGAGAAACAGTGTATCACTCTTGAGAAACAGAAATTGCACCCGAGAATCAAGTTGCAAATATCAAAAATCAGAAAAATCCTCAAAATGATGTTCCGAGTGAAGGAGATCAGAATGAAGGTCAAGATGATGATCAAAATGATGAACAAAGAGTTGAACTAAAAATTTCCAAGTATGTTAGAAGACATCATCCACAAAATCATATCATATGAGACAAGAAGGATGGAATGAGAACAAGAAGTAAATAACTAAAGACTAGATGTTTAATTAATGATTTTGAGCCTAAATTTGTTAATACTGCACTTGAAAATGAAGAATGGGTCAGTGCTATGAATGAATAAATAGAACAGATTGAGAAGAACAAGAGATGGACACTAGTACCAAGACTAGATGACAAGAATTTCATCGGTACCAAATGGATATTCAGAAACAAGCTGAATGAGAATGGAGAAGTCACAAGGAATAAAGCAAGATTAGTATGAAAGGGGTATGCACAAGAAGAAGGTATTGATTATGGAGAAACCTTTGCACCTGTTTGTTGATGGGTCTTTGGTGACCGGGTCTGCCAACAGTTGTAAGTTGTCACCGGGTACCGGGGTACCGACCAACTTTGCCTGCAAAGGTTATCCAGGGAAATGGGATTCCCCAGGCCTCGAAGCACCTGAGGATTGGATCTCGATGATGCGGGGCTCAGTTGGGAGCTGTGACTTTTTGAGGGGAATAGCTGGTTTCTTCAACTCGTTCTCTCTAGGGATTTAGGAAGGTGGGGTTTCTCCAAGCATTCTACACTTAGAAAATAAACTAAAAAAATATCCTACAAGGTTAGAAGTATTTCATCTACTTGTAGTTATGTTTAAACATTCAATACATCAATAATGCTTTGATATATATACTACACTAAATACCAAAAAAATACACAACCATTAGCTCATATTTGATCAGTAGCAAGGCGAAGGAGGTCGTTAATCTACTTAAAATATCAGAGCAGAAGACATGAAAAACATTAAACATAAAATACCATTAACTTAGAAGACAAAGTGCCAACAATGTCATTGCAAGAACCATCTCTTCTTCATTAACATTTCTTCCAGCAAGCACTGGTGCGTGGTACAATGGTAGCTCCAGAGGAGCATTTAACTAATGAAAGCTTTTAAGACCAAGGAGCATTGAGCTCTGCAACTGAAATGAAAATACTACTTCTCTATTACTATGGACTGCAAAATCATCAATTTCACCGACCCTTGAAGAAAAAGGGCCAGACTTACTATTTATACACATTTTTTTCTAACCCTAACCCTAACCCTATTTTACATCTTTCCATAAAATATATTATCCAGTGGTCGGTACTACCTGCACCACTTTACAAAAGACCTCGAGACGGAGAAGTTATGACATGTCAGAAGAATAAGACAAGAGAATGGAGTAGAAGAATCAACCTCGAGAAGAGAGTCGAGAAAGAGAAGGAAGAAATTAGATCCCGTGGGGATCGAGGCTACATGCCTCATAAATGGGAAATGCAGCGCCCTGTCTCCAATGTGCCAGGTGTATATCTAAAGCGGCGCCTCAAGAAGACCATCCGTCAGAAGACCAACTATTGATCCGATGTGCCTCAATGTAGCCAAATACCCTTTGAAAATATTTATTAACCACTTTTGAAAGTGATCGGTTGGCCTCAGGGACCAGGACACAGATCACTCGAAATAATACAAAATTTAGGATCCAGGACTGCAGGATCCGGGAACCTACATTCCAAAAGAATAAAGAAAAAAAAATGCTTGGGTTTTCTCCAGCCCCCAGAGAATCTTAATTGTTTCTTATTATCATTGAAGGTCTAGAGGAGGTGGGAGATTCCATCCTCATCAATCTCTTTGAGGCGAGACCACCGGTACTTGGCCACCTTAATATATTCTCCTAGCTCTGGAACATTCCCTTTGAATTCATCGGCCATTTTTTCCGCATCATGACCACTAAGGATCATGCGAGTCAGCCTCACCATTTGAGTTCCATCTATTCCTTCCGGGGATTGATATCTTGACTCCATTAAATCATCAAACTTCCCCAAAATTTATTCCTCCGGTGTGCATGTGTCAGTGTTGAACAGGTCAGCTCCAGAGACCTTCCTGACAAAAGCCTTATACAGATTTGAAGAATACTAGACTATGTTGATTTTATCATGTAGAACCCCTACTAGTTGCTTGAGCACCTCCAATGTGAGGTAAATCCTGGAGTGTTGGGTCCTCACAAAATTGAATGATTCTTCTCCTAGAATCCCAGACTCAGAGACCATTTCCTCCCCTAAGCCAAGGAGTTCTTCAAGTTCTACCTTCCATGCCTCATAATTTTCTATATCACCCTCCCATATGTTGATAACAGTTTCTTCCTGATGCAGAACGTGTCGGGCCATATACAAGTCCGGGAGGGTGGATACCAGGAAGCACCAGGTGTTTCCTATATGCAGAGCGAACCACTAATCGACCGCTTGGGCCCTCTTCTTCATTGCTCACAAGGAGTCTATGTCACTCTATGGTAGTGGTGCATCAGATGTCGAGGCCTTTGGAGGAATGACACTAATAGGTCAGACTAGCTCAGTTAGCAATCCCATAAGGTTTGCAGTCTTCTCCTTTTCTGCTTTGAGCCTTTGGGCCTCCTTTTAATAACAGGCCTCCACAGATCTAGTCACTTCTTTCAACAGGTCTACTTCACCCTATTTTCCCCTTTTCCCCAGTGATATCTCCGTGATATCATAATCTTCGGCTTCAGTGGTTGCCTCATGAGCATCCGGGGGAGGTGTTGCCACAACTACAACTATTTTTCCGCTCGGCCTGATTCGAAGAGTATGAACCGTCTGGGCTTTCTTGGCCCTTGGTGGTTCTTGGGTCTGAGCCATCATCTCGGCCAGGGAGAGATGAGCTCTGGGAGTCGGAGGAACTTTTATTTTCTTGGTTTCAATCAACCACTGTGGTGGCAGGGGTGGCTTATTAGCCAGAGTTTGTTCCTTGGGTTCTTCCCTGGTATCTTGCCATTGTTCCTCTTCAGTGGTGTGAGTCTCACCTGGCTCCTTCTCCACACCTTTTGATTTGTCGGTGACATCTTCCCCGGTGACGTTTATTTCTTCAGCCCTATTATTTGTGTCTTCTACTTCATATGAGCCTCCATTGGCCGCCCCGGGGGTTTCTTCCTCTTGTTGCTCTTCTGGGTCCACGATCTCTGTCGTTGGGATTTCTTCTTCCACTGGTACATCTTTTGGCAGTGGGGGAGGTATTGGGCAAAGATTTAATGTTTGAGCTGCAGTGATGACCTCCCTGAATGTAACCTTTGGGAGTGGCGTTTGGAACATGGTGGCTCAGGTTACGGTTGTTCCCAAAGGTCTTTTTCCCTCAGCAGATGCCATTTGTTCATCTTGCTTCTCTTGATCCACTCCTGTGTTCTATATCTCTGGGACCTCGTAGGAAACCTCTTGTTCTATTTCCTTTTCTTCCTCCATCTATTCTTCCT
This sequence comes from Thuja plicata, assembly GCA_018584345.1. NCBI lineage: Eukaryota > Viridiplantae > Streptophyta > Pinopsida > Cupressales > Cupressaceae > Thuja > Thuja plicata. The sequence goes on from MU223540.1 coordinate 563,608, forward strand.
GCTCCTGCACAGGTTCTTGTTCCAGAGCTTCTTCCTATGCTGGGACTTTAGCCTTTATTTGATCGATGTCCCCCTGTAGATTCCTAAACTCGTTAGTTGCAAAAACATCATCAAACTCATCCTGTGGGGGAGGGTTGGCCAAGACATCAGTAGGCTTTGGTTCCCTCTCTAGATCTGGGGAGTCAGAGGAAAGGATCTCAATCTATGGGATCTAGACCATCCCCAGCTCTGGCTCTGCCTTGGGCTTTTGGTTGAGCCTCTTCTTTCTCCTAGTAACTAAGGGAGGCCCCACATCCCTTAGTACTTCTTACTCTTCTGGGTCCACCCCCGTCACCTTAACCATCAAGGCCACTAGTGAAGGGGAGGAGGGAGGATGAATTGGTCTGGCCATAAGTACCAGAGTAGCTAGCCACGTGATTAGATTCTCTCGCATTTGCTAAGAGGTTGCTACTGATTGTTTTATTTGTTCTTTTATGGGTACTTCTCACACAGTGGGAGTTTCCATTATTCCCTTTCCTTTGTCTCCTCCCTATGAAGAAGTCCCGGCCCCCGGGGTTAATTTTGGTATCGGCTGAGCAACCCGGCGAACGCTCCTGGGGCACACCTTCTTGAAATAGGTGTGGCTACATTCAACCACATTACGGGTGAACTATTTAATTGTGGGCCCCTCCTGGGCATCCCAGTTCACTGGTGGGAGGGCCAATTTATCGACCCCCTTAGCTTTGTACTGGGGATCTATTATGGAGCCGGTGTTTGAGAAGTCTTTTGGAAATCTCCAGAGCTTTAATCTTTTCATCATCCCTACAGTCATTCTGATGTAGTACCGGCTCCTAGCCTCCATGTCATCCTGGAAATCTTTCCAGAAGTCTTCCATATGGTAACAGTGGGGCTCTGATGCCTGGGAAGTGCCGACATGATTTTTCCATGCGGATCAAAATGCTTCCGCACCAAGTAGAATTCTACCAAGTTATAGCTTTTCAGCTCATTATCCGCTTCTTTGGCGGTGGCCAGACTGCATGAATAATTCCCACAAGTGATTGGGAATAGAATATTTGTTACCTTCTTCAAGGCAAAGAAGGCATGTAGCTCCATCATCTGTCTACAATACTCTAAAAGAATTATCTTGTTCCCACAATGTTTGGGTAACAAGTATGGCCACCTGGAGAAGTCGGTTATCCTTATATATGTATGCTGTTGAAATTGTATATAGTAATGGCCATAGCTCCAGACCAAATTCATCACCTCTGTGGATAGGCGGTATCCTACATTCTGGGTGGGTGTGAGCAGGTTGTAGTAAATGAAGGCATCGTTAACCTGACAAAAATTGGGGAAGTTGGCCTCCCATTGAATCTGTGAGAAATGGTCCCAAGGGGTCTTTTGTCTAGGAGCTATCCCAAGTATGCCATCGGTGAGAATCCCATTGGTGCATGGTCGCTATTGTGCTAGGGCCCAGAGAACATAAAAAGTCATATAAAACTTCTTCTTTTGGGCTATCTGAAGGAACTGGGAATCTATGTGATTTGAAATTATGGTAGCCCAGTCAAAATATTCCCTGCCTATGCTGATACCAATTAAGAAGTAATACATCCACCTGGAGAATTCTTGGGCATGCTATTGCCTAAAGACCTGGCATAATGCTATCATCCCCATTTGGATGCTTTCCTTAAATTCAGATCTGGGGACTTCTAGCTTCATCCTCTTGGGATCCCTCTTTGGGGTCTTGAGCCAATTATTGTTCATATATATATGGACCACCTCTTCCAACTGATTAAACTGGGCCAAGGCATCTGATCTGGTAACTACAGTCGGCCTGTTGAATTGGAGAATCCCCAACCCCATCTAAAAAGTTGCAGTGTTGAGAGACACCATAGTGGTGGGATACTCGGTTGGCTTCGGGGCTGCAAGCATAACTGCCTGGATGGATGTGTTGTAGTGCACTGCAAGTGTGAGTATAAGCTCTAGTGACTTCACCACGCATGGGAAACAAGCTTCCTTGAGATTCCCAGAGTTTTTGATTTTAATGGCCAATGGGTCCCCGACCTGTCGCTGAATGTACATCATCTTTACCAAGGCCTGCATCTCGGGCCACGTCCTGACGTTGGTGTCGGTAATGAATTGAACTTTGGACTCAATCTTTGAGCCCATGATAACATTGTCCTTCACATATTTCATGCTTAGAGGCATCTTCTCCAAATCCCTCTCTATTTTGGACCTGACTGCTGCTTTGGTAACTGTCGTCGAAGGAAGTTCCGGACTCCCGAGTGGTGAAGATGCGAAAGCTTCAGACATGATGAAAGTATGTTATGGAAACCTACAAAGCCAAGTGACCATCAGAATAGATAAATAAATGCTATTTTGGGGTCCAGAGATCTTACCACTATGGTGCTTTCTTTCCCTGAAAAGTTAGCTTAGTTCAAAATTCCAAAAAGTACATAAATTTATAAACTTGGAAATTTAACCAACATCCGGTTTGGGGGTCTCATCATACTTAAAAGGCAAGAAATGGGTTGAGTGATGGCAAGAGACCCAAAGTCTAGAAGACTAACCATTGGAAAACATGTGCAAAAAGTGAGCCGTCAGACGCACATGGGCACCACGTAGATGTGAAATAAATAGAAGTTATGGTAATAGCGGTGGAGCCAATCGTCTGAATGTGCGAAAAGGGAAGGCCACTTGGACAAATTTAAATGCATGCATGGGACATAAATGAATGGTAGGCTAATTTATGGAGGAGAGAGAAAACCACCTAGTTGAAATTGGCTGGGAGCTAAGTTTCAACCAGGCGGTATTCTACACAGAGTGAGCTCACAAATTGGGAACCAGAAACAAATGCAACCCGACGAGCTCGACGAACTACCAAGTAGAATACACACATAGTATACACTATACACGATAGAGCCAAAGGGTATATACATGTAGACTAGAAGGATACATAGAAATATACATTAAATTAACATATATATATAGAACATAGAGCGACTACTCATGAAAACCAGACAACTGTACAAACATATACAACTTTTACATTATTTTTAGGCTATACATCTACATAGAGGGCAGACAACCCTCTGGCAGAGCCGACCCACCAACGGGCGGCGAACCAGAAAAAAACACAACACCAAATAGAAACAAGACAACAAAGCCAGACACAAAAACCAAAAAGTAGGAAAGCTGAGCGGAGAGAAGGTACCAACCTGAAAATGGAGGAGGGAAAGGAAAGGGACTCACCGCAAATGCACTGCAACAGCTTCTACCGTCAGAAAATCACCACTTACCACCACAAACCACTCACAATTACTCAAAATAGCTTGGAATGGCTCACACTGGATTATCGCTAAATTGCTGTAAAATCGCTAAGATTGCTTAAGTGTTTAATCGTGGTAAATGTGAAAATGACAGGTAATTTCTATTTATACCCGAGGTAAAAGCGAGTTTCCTTTCCTTCCACAAACTCCAGGCAGACAGACCTCTGGACTTTGGGCCTGGGGATTCCATGTGACGATTCCATCTTAAGAAAAGAAGACATCGTGGAAAAGAATCCCGGAGTCTAGAATTTGGCTCCCAACAAAGAACGACCAACTCTGGGACCAGGTCCTGGAGACACAAGAGACTGACAAAACAAAAACAACACTGCAGGGAAGAAAACCCTGGAGGAGAAAACAAAGAGAGAAAAGACAAGGTAAGAGCCAAAAGTAGAAACCCAAAGAAAAAAAAGGTGGACCCAACATTTTGCACGCAAAATGTAGGGATGGGGATGTAGGGCATAACAATTGGTGACTATCTGGGATGAATGCCTTAGAGCATTTGAGAACTATAGAATCTCTGGTTAGAAAAACTAGAACAAATCATTACTTTGAAGTATCTTACCTGCAAAGAGTAACATGTCTGAGAAAATCTTGCCATATGTACTTCAACCCATGATCCTTTCATCAGTGGTGAAGTGTGTGCTTTGAAAGGAATCAAGCCGATGACCTCTGGGAGAAGTAGAGAAGTGGCACTAAGTAGATCAAACATCAAATTCATCAGATTAGCTCATTTCTCCCCGAGACCGGAGTCCTGCCCGCTCCCCTTTTCTCATTATTTTGTATGTTGGGTGGGAGGGCGGTAATTCTTTCACCATTAAGCTTAAGCTTAGCCAATTTTAATGGCGGTACTTCTTCACCCATCCACATATTTTTATGTTGAATGGGAGATAAAAACTCTGGACCCGAAAAGAATCTTTTAAAAGTTTAGGCTTGGGTCAACCAACTTAGTGCGACTGATCTACCCTCGATGTGTCTAATTACTTGTCCCTTATTTTTGTTTCACTGATTGCCAGACGTCCGGAAAGAAACCCGATGAATATTACTCAATGTACTACCCAGCTTGTAAAATAACTCCGAAGACCAGACCGATTCCACCATGCTAAAAACAGACTCTTAAGTTCACCATGTTAAAGACAACATCCCGGAGACCAGGTGTTATGCAGAGCATTCCAATCCTCACAAAAAGGAGAACAAAATGCTGAAACCCAAAAGGAAGACAAGAAAATGAAAACAACCAAGAAAAAGGATGGTCTTAGAGGATGGCCAACAAGATTATTTACAAGGCAAGGTACCTCCCAACAAGGCATCAGGAAAGGTATATTTACAAGGGAGGGAAATTTACATAAAATACAACTTTGGACAACCCGCCCTATGTTAGAAATATTCAGGACTAACAGAGTTACTGAGAGGGGAGGGGTGAATCAGTAACACTTAGAACTTTAAAACATTTCTGCACTTTTATATTCTTTAGCCATTCATTCATCTAATCTACTGCAAGCATGAA
>MU223540.1:582860-593595 GCA_018584345.1 Thuja plicata
ACACAACCATCAGCTCATATTTGATCAGTAGCAAGGGGAAGGAGGTCGTTAATCTACTTAAAATATCAGAGCAGAAGACATGAAGAACATTAAACATAAAATACCATTAACTTAGAAGACAAAGTGCCATTCTCTTCTTCATTAACATTCCTTCTAGCAAGCACTAGTGCGTGGTACAATGGTGGCTCCAGGGCAGCATTTAACTACTTAAAGCTTTTAAGACCAAGGAGCATTGAGCTCTACAACTAAAATGAAAATACTGCTTCTCTATTACTATGGACTGCAAAATCATCAATTTCGCCGACCCTTGAAAAAGGGCCAGACTTACTATTTATACACATTTTCTTCTAACCCTAACCCTAACCCTATTTTACATCTTGTCATAAAATATATTATCCAGTGGTCGGTACTACCTGCACCACTTTACAAAAGACCTCAAGACAGAGAAGGTCTGACATGTGAGAAGAATAAGACAAGAGAATGGAGTAAAAGAATCAACCTTGAGAAGAGAGCCAAGAAAGAGAAGGAAGAAATTAGAACCCTCAGGGATCGAGGCTACATGCCTCATAAATGGGAAATGAGGCACCCTGTCTCCAATGTGTGAGGTGTATATCCGAAGTAGCACCTCAAGAAGATCACCTGTCAGAAGACCAACTGTTGATCTGACGTGCCTCGATGTAGCCAACTACCCTCTGACAATATTTATTAACCACTTTTGAAAGTGACCGATCGACCTCAGGGACCGGGACACAGATCACTCAAAAGAATACAAAATTTAGGATCCAGGACTCTGGGATCTGAGAACCTACATTCCAAAAGAATAAAGAATATAAAATGCTTGGGTTTTCTCCGGTCCCCGGAGAATCTTTATTGTTGCTTATTATTGTTGAAGGTCTAGAAGAGGTGGGAGATTCCATCCTCATCAATCTCTTTGAGGCTAGACCACCGGTACTTGGCCACCTCAATCTATTCTCCTAGATTTGGAACATTCCCTTTGAATTCATCAACCATTTTTGCCGCATCATGACCACTAAGGATCATGTGAGTCAGCCTCGCCATTTGAGTTCCATCTATTCCTTCCAGGGATTGATATCTTGACTACATTAATTCATCAAACTTCCCCAAAACATATTCCTCCAGTGTGCATGTGTCAGTGCTGAACGGGTCAGCTCTGGAGACCTTCGTGACAAAAGCCTTATACAAATTTGAAGAATACTAGACTGTGTTGATTTTATCATGTAGAACCCCTACCAGTTGCTTGAGCACCTCTAATGTGAGGTCAATTCTGGAGTGTTGGGTCCTCACAAAATTGAATGATTCTTCTCCTAGAATCTCGGACTCAGAGACCATTTCCTCCCCTGGGCCAAGGAGTTCTTCAAGTTCTACCTTCCATGCTTCATAGTTTTCTATATCAACCTCAAATATGTTGATAATAGTTTCTGCCTGAAGTAGAATGTGTCAGGCCGTATACAAGTCTGGGAGGGTGGATACCAGGAAGCGCCGGGTGTTTCCTATCTATAGAGCGACCCACTCATCGACCACTTGGGCCTTCTTCTTCATTTCTCGCAGGGAGTCTATGTCACTCTATGGTAGTGGCGCATCAGATGTGGAGGCCTCCTAAGGAATGACACTAATAGGTCAGGCCAGCTCAGTTAGCAATCCCATAAGGTTTTTAGTCTTCTCCTTTTCCACTTTGAGCCTTTGGGCCTCCTTTTCAAAACGGGCCTCCACAGCTCTGGTCGCTTCTTTCAACAGGTCTACTTCACCCTGTTTTCCCCTTTTCCCCAGTGATATCTCCATGATATCATAATCTCTGGCTTCGGTGGTTGCCTCATTAGCGTCCGGGGGAGGTGTTGCCACAACTACAACTGTTTCTCCACCCGACCCGGTTTGAACAGTATGAACCATCCAGGATTTCTTGGCCCTTGGTGGTTCCTGGGCCTGAGCCATCATCTCGGCCAGGGAGAGATGAGCTCTGGGAGTCAAAAAAGCTTTTCTTTTCTTTGTTTCAATCAACCACTATTGTGGTAGGGGTGGCTTATTAGCCAGAGTTTGTTCCTTGGGTTCTTCCCTAGTATCTTGTCATTGTTCCTCTTCAGTGGTGTGAGTCTCGCCCGGGTCCTTCTCCACACCTTTTGATTCATCGGTGACATCTTCCCTATCGACGTTTATTTCTTTAGCCTTGTTATTTGTGTCTTTTGCTTCATCTGGGCCTTCATTGGCCGCCCCGAGGGTTTCTTCCTCTTGTCGCTCTTCTGGGTCCACGGTCTCTGTCGTTGGAATTTCTTATTCCACTGGTACATCTTTTGGCAATGGGGGAGGTATTGGGCCAAGATTTAACATTTGAGCTGCAGTGATGACCTCCCCAAATGTAACCTTCGAGAGTGGTGTTTGGAATATGGCAGCTAAGGTTACGGTTGTTCCTCGATAGATGTCATCTATTCATCTTGCTTTTTTTGATCCACTCCCGTGTTTTGTATCTCCGGGACCTCAGAGGCAACCTCTTGTTCTATTTCCTTTTCTTCCTACTCTTGCGCAGGTTCTTGTTCCAGAGCTTCTTCCTATGCTGAGACTTCAGCCTCTATTTGCTTGATGTCCCCCTGCAGATTCTTGAACTTGTCGGTTGCAAAAACATCATCAAACTCATCCTACGGGGGAGGGTTGGCCGGGACATCAGCAAGCTCTGGTTCCCTCTCTGGCTCTGGGGAGTCAGAGGAAAGGATCTCAATCTATGGGATCTAGGGCATCCTTAGCTCTAGCTCTGCCTTGGGCTTTTGGTTGAGCCTCTTCTTTCTCCTAGTAACTAAGGGAGGCCCCGCATCCCTTAGTAGTGCTTTCTCTTTTGGGTCCACCCCCATCGCCTTAACCATCAGGGCCGCTAGTGAAGGGGAGGAGGGAGGAAAAATTAGTCTGGCCATAAGAACTAGAGTAGCTAGCCGCATGATTAGATTCTCTTGCATTTGATAGGAGGTTGCTACTGATTATTTTATTTGTTCTTTTATGGGGACTTCTCGCATAGTGGGAGTTTCCATTATTCCCTTTCCTTTGTCTCCTCCCTGTGAAGAAGTCCCGGCCCCCAAGGTTAATTTTGGTATCGGCTGAGCAGCCTGGCGGACACACCTAGGGAACACCTTATTGAAATAGGTATGGATACATTCAACCACATTACAGGTGAACTCTTCAATTGTGGGCCCCTCATGGGCATCCCAGTCCACTGGTGGGAGGGCCAATTTATCGACCCCCTTAGCTTTGTACTGGGGATCTATTGTGGAGCCAGTGTCTGAGAAGTCTTCCAAAAATCTCCAGAGCTTTAATCTTTCCATCATCCCTACAGCCATTCTGATGTAGTGCCAGTTCTTGACCTCCACATCGTCTTGGAAATCTTCCTAGAAGTCTTCCATATGGTAATGATGGGGCTCTGATGCCCGGGGAAGTGCCGACACGATTTTTCCATGCGGATCAAAATGCTTCCGCGCTAAGTAGAATTCTGCCAAGTTATAGCTTTTCAGCTCATTATCCACTTCTTTGGTGGCGGCCAGACTACATGAATAATTCCCACAAGTGTTTGGGAACATAATATTTGTTACCTTCTTCAAGGCGAAGAAGGCATGCAGCTCCATCATCTGTCTATAATACTCTAAAAGAATTATCTTGTTCCCACAATGTTTGGGTAACAAGTATGGCCTCTTTGAGAAGCCAGTTATCCTTATGTATGTATGTTGTTGAAATTGTATATAGTAATGGCCATAGCTCCAGACCAAATTCATCACCTCTATGGATAAGCGATATCCTGCATCCCAGGTGGGTGTGAGCAGGTTGTAGTAAACAAAGGCATCGTTTACCCAGCAAAAAATAGGGAAGCTGTCCTCCCATTGAATCTGTGGGAAATGGTCCCAAGGGGCCTTTTGTCCAGGAGCTATCCTGAGTATGTCATTGGTGAGCAGCCCATTGGTGCGGGGTCGCTATTGTGCTAGGGCCCAGAAAACATAAGAAGTCATATAAAACTTCTTCTTTTGGGCTATGTGAAGGAACTGGGAATCTATGTGATTTGAAATTATGGCGGCCCAGTCAAAATATTCCCCACCCCTGCTGATACCACGCAAGAAGTAATACATCCACCTAGAGATATCTTGGGCATGTTGTTGCCTAAAGACCCAGCATAATGCTATCATCCCCATCTGGATGCTTTCCTTAAATTTGTATTTGGGGACTTCTAGCTTCATCCTCTTGGGATCCCTCTTCGGGGTCTTGAGCCAATTATTGTTCATATATATATGGGCTACCTCTTCCAACTGATTAAATTGGGCCAAGGCATCTGATCTAGTAACTACAGCTAGCCTGTCAAATTGGGGAATCCCCAACCCCATCTGAAAATTTACGACATCGAGAGACACCATAGGGGTGCGATACCCGGTTGGCTCTGAGGCTGCAAGCATAACTGCCCGGATGGATGTGTTGTAGTGTGTTGCAAGTGTGAGAATAAGCTCTAGTGACTACATCAATAATGGGAAACAAGTTGCCTTGAGAATCCCAGAGTTTCTGATTTTAATGGCCAATGGGTCCCCGGCCTGCCGCTGAATGTACATCATCTTTACCAAGGCTTGCATCTCGGGCCACATCCTGACATTGGTGTTGGTAATGAATTAAACTTTAGAATCAATATTTGAGCCCATGATAACATTGTCCTTCACGTATTTCATGCTCAGAGGCATCTTCTCTAGAGCCCTCTCTATTTTTGACTTGACTGCTGCTCTGGTAACTGCCGTAGAAGGAAGTTCTGGACTCCCGGGTGGTCAAGATACGGAAGCTTCAGACATGATGAAAGTATGTTCTAGAAACCTACAAGGCCAAGTGACCATCAAAACAGATAAATAAATGCTATTCCGGGGTCTGGAGATCTTACCCCTGTGGTGCTTACTTTTCCTAAAAAGTTAGCTTAGTTCAAAATTCCAGAAAGAACATAAATTTGTAAACTTGGAAATTTAACCAACATCCGGGTCCGAGGGTCTCATCATACTTAAAAGGAAAGGCGTGGGTTGAGTGATGGCAAGAGACCTAGAGTTTGAAAGACTAACCATTGGAAAATGTGCGCAAAAAGTGAGCTGTCAGACCCATGTGGGCGCCACGTAGATGTGAAATAAATAGAAGTTATGGTAACGGCGGTGGAGCCAACTGTCTGAATGTGAAAAAAGTGAAGGCCACTTAGAAAAATTTAAATGCACACATGGGACATAAATGAATGGTAGACTACTTTATGGAGGAGAGAGAAAACCACCTGGTTGAAACCGGCCAGGAGCCGAGTTTCAACCAGGCGGTATTCTGCACAGAGTGAGCTGGCAAATTGGGAACCAGAAACAAATGCAGCCTGACAAGCTCGACGGACTACCAAGAAGAATACACACATAGTATACACTATACATGACAGAGCCAAAGGGTATATACACATAGACCTAAAGGATACATAGCAATATACATTAAATGAACATATATACATAGAATGCAAAGCGGATACTCATAAAAACCAGACAACTGTACAAACATCTACAACTTTTACATTATCTACAGGCTATACATCTGCACAAAGAGCAGACAACCCTCTAGCAGAGCCAACCCACCAATGGGTGGTGAACCAGAACAAAACACAACACCAAATGAAAACAAGACAACAAAGCCAGACACAGAAAAACCAAAAAGCAGGAAAGCCGAGCGAAGAGAAGGTACCAACCTAAAAATGGAGGAGGGAAAGGAAAGGGACTCACCGCGAATGCCCTACAACAGCTTCTACCATCAGAAAATCACCACTTACCACCACAAACCACTCACAATTTCTCAAAATAGCTTGGAATGGCTCGCATTGCATTATCACTAAATTGCTATAAAATCGCTCTCAAATCGCTAAGATTGCTTAAGTGTTTAATCGTGGTAAATGTGAAAATGACAGGTAATTTCTATTTATACCTGAGGTAAAAGCGAGTTACCTTTCCTTCCACAAACTCTGGACAGACAGACCTCCAGACTATGGGCCTGGGGATTCAATGCGACGATGCCATCTTAAGAAAAGAAGGCATCATGGCAAAGAATCCCAGAGTCCAGAATCTGGATCCCAACAAAGGATGACCAACTCTAAGATCGGGTCCCGGAGACACGAGAGACCAAAAAAACAAAAACAACACTGCAGGGAAGAAAACCCTGGAGGAGAAAACAAAGAGAGAAAAGACAAGGCAAGAGACAAAAGCAGAACCCCCCCCCCAAAAAAAAAGGGGGACCCAACATTTTGCACGCAAAATGTAGGGACGGGGATGCAGGGCATAACACCATTGCTAGACTATAAGGACTTAGAATTCTTCTTGCTTATGTTGCATTCAAAGGATTCAAGGTATACCAAGTGGATGTCAAATCTGCATTGCTAAATGGAATACTGGAAGAAGAGGTATACATTGAACAACCAGAAGGGTTTGTTGATCTAGACAAGAGAAACAAGGTATGTAGACTACATAAAGCCTTGTATGGATTGAAACAAGCACCCAAAGCCTGGTATGAAAGACTTCATTGCTATCTCATAAGCATTGAATTTGTTAGAACAAGTGAAAATAGCAAATTGTATTTAAAAGAAGATATTGATGGAAATATTCTGATTGCTGAAATATTTGTTGATGATATCATATTTGGGGGTAATGATATGTTATGTAAATCCTTTTTCTAATGAAATGAGCAAAGAGTTTGAAATGTTTATGTTTGGAGAGATCAAATTATTTATTTGTCTATAGATTATTCAACAAGATGCATGCATATATATTACACAATCCAAATACATCAAGGAAGTGTTGAAGATACTCAAGATGGAAGATTCCAAACTAGTTGGAACACCTATGGAAACTAGATGTAAGCTGATAAAAGAAGACAAGTCAAATGAGGTAAATTAGACCTTGTATAGATCAATGATTGGAAAAATAATGTATGTTGTTCATATCAGACCAGATATAACACATGCAGTTGGAATAGTTGCAAGATTCTCTGCTAATCCCAAAGAGTCACACATGACTGTTGTCAAGATAATTTTGAGATATCTAAAGAACACCAAAGATTATGACTTATGGTATAAAAGATAAGGAAAATTTGAGCTTCAAGTCTATATAGATGCTGATTGGGCTGGAAACTTAGATGACAAGAAGAGCGCAATTGGAGGATCATTCTTCATGGGTGACAAACTTGTCACATGGATCAGAAAGAAGCAAGGATGCATCTCACAATCTACTACAGAAGCAGAATATGTGGCTGCTGCTGCAAACTGCTTAAATATTGCATGGATCAAACAATTACTGGAAGGTATGACTATGAATATTTTTGAACCAGTGATTATCTATTGTGATAATACCAGTGCAATTAAGATATCAAGGAATCCATTCATGCATGCTAAAACTAAGCATATAGAAATCAAGTATCATTACTTAAGAGAACACGTGCAAGCAAAAGAAGTGATACTGGAATATGTTCAATCAAAGGAACAATTAGCTAACATATTCACAAAGCCATTGCCTAAAGATACATTTGAGTACCTAAGACAGAGACTAGGGTTCTGACCCTTTTTTATTGGTTAGTGAGCTGACTAGGAGGCTACATTAGCCTACACTGAATCTAAAGATTATTCATGTTGATACAAGTAAAGAGATGGATTGCAAAGATACATCAGTACACAATAAGGTACATATCTGCACTAAACACCAGAGTCAATGTATTGTTGATGGATAGGGAAATTCAAGGAGTATATTATAAAAAGGAGACAAGATATAACTTTGGAAAGATCAGAGTTTACTTTGGCATTGTTTTCAAAGGGAGAGAAATTCCTAAGAATTTAAAGGGACAAAGTATCCTGAGAAGATCCAAAGGAGAGAGATTATATATACATATAAAATATAAATATTCATCAAAGGGAGAGAAAATATCCTAAGGGAGAGATGTAACCTGTAAGGGAGAGATGACTTATTGCTGTCAAAGGAAAAAGAGATGATCAAGGAGAGGAACAGTCAAAGGGAGAGATAACATCAAAGAAAGAATCAGAAGCTGCTACATCTATCTAGTGAAGGGATTAAAGATTGAAGAAAGCACTCTACAAGAAACAAATCTAATATATATGAGCTTACCGAGAGCCATACATTTGTATTGGCTATAGAACATTAAGATTGGTAGATTGATGAAACTACAACTGTTATATTTCATATTGTATTAGTAATAATATAGTGTGATAATGTAGTGTGTTTCCATCAATGTCAAAGGGAGATATTGATGAACCATAACTGATTGAATGTTTGAAGATGTTAAGTTGATGATCACCAAGTTACCGAAAGTTAATGAAAAAATTAGTTAATGTATTGTATTGTCATTGATGTCAACTTGATATAATCTGATTGGTTATAAACAAAGTGTCAAAGACTTCATAAAACTAGAAAGATAAAGTTTATTCTATCAGTAATGCATAAAAGATCATTATTCACTAAGTGACTACAAACACCGACGGGTAGTGCACCCCAATGGATAGAGAACCCCAAGAAGAAATTCACAGTGATACCCAAGCAAGAAACCTGAGAAGCATTACCAACGACTAGAATCAAAAGCATTACCGATGAGCAGAACTTCACAGTGATGCCCAATGGACAGACTGCCCCGACGGAGATGACAAAGGAGAACTGAAGTGTTGACAAAGCTAACTAAGAATTAAAACACCAAAAGGAACTAAAGTTTAGAAATGACAAAATACTTAGCTAGAAAGAGATAAAGACGGATTTAACTGGTTGTTAATATTGTTTTAAAGCTAATTTATTCTAGTTGTCAAAGAGAAATCTATGGGATAAAACTAAAGTAAAGCTTTAAAGCAAGATTAGCTAGAATTGTGGATCACACCAAGAACAATAAAGTAAAGAACTAAAACAGTGAAATCATGTCTATAAAGAGACAATATAATTCATTATGAATAAGGGGAGTGAATAGAGAAGAGGATGCTAAAGATAAAATGATGAAGAACAATGTCATATAGTCCTGATCAATCAAGCTGAGGAAAGAGCTAAAGATTTTTGCGGACACCGAGCAACAGAGAAGCACAAAATCACCGAGACAAAATAAGTGGAGCAAAGGTATTGAAAAGATACATTGATCAAAAAGGTATTATGAGCTTACAATAGATCTAAAAATCTGCAAAGTATAGTTGTATGTGTGAAAATATCATTTACTATTTTAGTTTAACCATTGGATTAGAAAGTCTCTTAACTGAGCAGGACTTGACAATCCTTTATATTTTTAGATACATCCTAAGGAGTATCAAAAAGTTTGGTCATGAATATAGCATAGAGATGTCAGATACCAATTGAAAAACTACACTGGGTTTGGTCATAAAGGTAGCATAGAGATGCCCAATATCAAGTGACAAACTGTTGTATTTAAATCCTCTAACAAGGTCACACCTAACAATGTGTTTGTAACCTTTATCATGGTTGGCTCTTCACCAAGCTCACTTTAGAAGAGTGAAAAGTTTGGGTTACCGGTCCCAAGTGGTTTTTTTCCTTAATAGGGTTTCCACATTAAAAATCCATGTTTCAATGTGTTTATGAGTCATTACTTTAGTGTTTCACATTACACATAACTAAATCTGGAATTGATCGGTATACACTAAGTTATTTACTGCATTTCGGTAAATAAAAGACTGCTAATCAGTAAACAATAAGAATCAGGTTTAACAATGAACTCCGAGCAGTAGTTATTTGTTGAGATTTTTTCAAGGCATTCATCTTGTAGGACTAAAGATAAGTAGAGGCTTATAATTGTGGTAATAAGTTTTGTGGCTGATTTATTGGAATATTTTTTAGGCCACTGATTCGCCACCCCCCCTCTTAGTTATTCTAATAGTGAGTAGTTATGGAAAATAAGTGCTCATCTGAAAAGGTATCATCAATGGCTATAGGATCATGTTTTACTTGTAGGTGAGATACAAAATTTTCCACAGTATTATCTTTCCCAGGCTTATCGACAATGGTTAAATCAAACTCTTACATTAACAACAACCACCTTGCTGTCATGCCCCAAAATCTGGGCACTTTAACCTCAAATTTAAAGATCATAATATTCCTTTCAAGCAATATATATATTAACTATGGAATATGAAGTTTTTCCTTTCTTTAATACACCTATGAACTTTCACAAATTTATTTAATTGAAAGTTTAAAATATATTAACAACATCGAATAAACTTATAGTCCTTAAGACTCATTTTCCACTATTTTTAGTAAAAAATTCATTAATTCATTTTTGGGGTAACCGTCATTACAAATAAAGATACAAATACTTATTTCATTAATAGAAATAAACAACTCAATTTTTGAATACAAAAGATTACATTTTTCAAAACCTTTCAAATTTACAAGGACAAAGATTGAACAGAAACAAGTCTTTGAGGGAGAAATTGCATCCAAAACACCAAGGCATCGATTAAACTTTCAGAAGCTTCTCCTGAACTTGCAAGAATATCAGGTTGACCATGGAGGCTCACCTCCCAACCTAGGCCTTTGCAAGGCCACCCCCAATCCAGGGGATCCAGAAATGAACGGGAGACACACATATAAACAAGAATCCACAATATCGAAACCCAACAATAATTCATCAAAAATCTCCCTCCCAAGGTTTAACAAAGAGAAGGTCTCCAAGAAACCTTCTCCAAAAGTGGGGTGATAGTGTACAAGCCCAGGAG
>MU223540.1:600607-677236 GCA_018584345.1 Thuja plicata
AGATTCATTGAACTTAACAATATCTACATCTATTCCATATGCATAACATACTCTTAATAAATCTGAATCTTGATTTCATCTAACATCCACATACTAATCCAATATACAAATCCATCAAAACTAAATCCTAAATAGAAGTCTGCATCACTTACACAAAGTATCTAATAGATTCCCTGATTATGTAACCAGGTGTTGTTTACAAGAAAAGGATTCAACGGATCCATAAAGAATTCATGCTTCCCAAAAGTCCAACTATAACAAAATCTGAATTGACAAGAGAACATATGAAAGAGAAATAGTGTTAAGATTATGTCAGACAGGGGTAGGCCTCACACTTGCTAACCTTCTTGAAATAGAATGTTTATTTGTGAGATATTTAAGTCTGCATAATCTATGTGTACAATGATTTGATACCTGATTATGTAATACCTAAATTTGTTAAGAGTATAGATGGTTGGAAACATCTCTTTTTCAGTTGCAGTATAGTTGAATTCAGCTCCCTGTAGATTCTTTCTAACATAGTAAATGACATGTTGAATTGATCCTTATTTTTGTCCTAGCACCACCCCTATTGCGTAATCATAAGAATTAGTATGAATATGGAATGGTAATGACCAATTTGGTCCTTTCAACATAGGAGCTTGAGTCAGAGCTTCTTTAAGGCTGTCAAAAGATTTGTCACAGACTGATGTCCATTCAAACTCAGATTCTTTATTCAAAAGATTATATAATGGTGTTGCAATCTGACTAAAATATTTATGAACCTCCTATAGTAGCCTACATGACCTAATAAATGTCTAACTTCCTTATGTTTAGTAGGGACGACAAGGTTAGAAATCATCTCAATTTTAGATGGATCCGCTTGAATTCCTGCTATTGAGATATAATGGCCCAAGACCACATCTTCTTGCATCATTATGAAGCACTTTTCACTGTTCAAGGACATATTTTGGTCTTCAAACATCTACAAAAATTTTCCTAAGTTGGTCTTTGCTTCTTCAAAAGTTGACCCATAGGTAGTAAAGTCATCCATGTAGATCTCCATACAGTCATGCGAAATATCAGAAAAGATGTTAATGACTTCCCTCTAAAATGTTGTTGGGGCATTACAAAGACCAAAAGGAAAAACATATTAGGCAAAGGCTCCCCAAAAAAATCTGAATGTAGTTTTATCTTGGTCCTCTGGAGGAATCCTAATCTATTTGTAACCACTAAACCCATCCAAAAATGTGAAGTATTGTTTCCCTGTCAAATTATCTAAGACTTGATCTATAAAGGGAAGAGGGAAGTGATGATTTTTGGTTGTAGCATTAAACTCCCTATAGTCTACACATACTCTCCATTTCCATCCTTTAATAGGAACTATGACAAGTGGTGACACCCATTGACTGTTAGATAGAGGATAGATAAAACTTGTATTCAACAACTTTTGTAATTCTCGTTTGACTATTTCCCTAAGAGTAGGATTGATCCTCATTTGGAATTGCCTTATTGGTTTGAATTCTTCACTAATATAAATCCTATTATTACATAGCTTAGGATATAATCCTTTCATGTCACTATAGTCCCGTGCAAAATATTTTTGATGAATTTTTAGTAATCTGATCATAGACTCTTGTTGTGATAGAGTTAGACATTTTTTAATATTCCAACATGTTCTAGGAGAAACTTCAATTGGTGTAGTCAATTCTACCATGTTAACTTCACTTACACTAGTTGATTGCACTTCATGCAAAAATAATGTATGCAAATAGTCTATGGCTGCAGGTAACTATGGAGAAGCATAAGGTGGAAGAATAGCCTGCAAGGGACATGTGGTAGTTTCACAAAACTGGTGTGGTACTCCATAGTGATTTTGAATTATGCCAGATAGGATATCATCTTCTTCTTGCATCCCAATGAAAGGTTCTCTTTTTATCATCATAAGTTGTTGGACAAAATGGACCTCATCCCCTTCTTCTCTTATATTTGGACATAAGGCATGCTCTTCATCCAGTTGAGGTTGTGCAGGAGAATAAAGAGAAAATTTCTTAGTGGATATACCATTAGAAATAGTCATATTTCCTGACCTACATGCTATGAAGGCATCAAGAGTAG
Organism: Thuja plicata; assembly: GCA_018584345.1. Classification (NCBI taxonomy): domain Eukaryota; kingdom Viridiplantae; phylum Streptophyta; class Pinopsida; order Cupressales; family Cupressaceae; genus Thuja; species Thuja plicata. Next base: position 602,705 of record MU223540.1, read on the forward strand.
AAAGCCAAGGTCTTTCCAGTATAACTGGATGACTTCCCAATGTTGCCTTGGGTGAAAGGATCATGAAGTTAGTAGGGTATTCCCAAGAATCTAGGGTAATAACCAAATCTTATACCATACCATCAAGTTTGATTGTAGAACTATCCACAAGTTGCAAGACTATAGGAGTGGCTCTTAAGCTTCTAATATTTAGTTGTTGCATGATATCTTTAGTCATAACATTAATGGTTGCCCCTAAGTCAACTAATGCATTCTTGATCTGAACTCCATTGATAACAATGTTAATAACTGGACTACCAAGGCCAGATTATTTAAGAATATAGGTCTTCTCAAGCATTAAATCATACAACTGACCGAGCACATGGACAATTTTAAGATCTTTCTTCTTTCTTCCTAGCTTCTTCAAACAAGCCTCCCTAATTTCTTTACTATAGATAGGAACTTATTTTATAGCTCGAAATAAGGGTATCTTAACACAAATGTGTTTCATCTGGTCAATAATATCAAAAGTAAACTCTTCTTGTGGCTTGTCAACCTCATTATCAAGTCTATGAGGAAATGGAGGAGTCTTAGCATGAAACTTAGACTGTTGACTTTGGTGCATTGAGGTTGGTTGAATGGATTGTTCAACAATTTCTTCTAGGGGGTAATTTTGCTAAGGGTACCTCTATTATAATAGGTGAAGAAGGTGTTGTAAGAGTAGTACCTATCTTGAGGTGGATATCACTAACATTTAGGGTATATGTAGGCTATTGATTTGGGTCTGCTGAATAAACTTGTTGCTGGTGGGGTTTAGTATTGGGATTAGGTGTTGGCTATGCTGGTAGATGAGTAGGTTTTAGTGGAGATTCATTTGTAGTAGTAGGAGGAGGTGGTGGCATTAAAGTTGGTTACCAAGGTTGCTGCAAGAAACCAAATTATTGGTTAGGCTATTTTTGACCACCACTCAACTAAGGTGATTGTTTCCAATTACTTTTTGGTGGTTGCCACATATTTTGGGGTTTCTGCCAAGTATTTTGAAGTTGATACCAATTCCCTTGAGGGTGTTTCCATTGAGGTGTAAGATTTTGGTAGTTTGGCCACTAAGGCTCTGAGTTATTTCAAGGTTGGGACTAATAATTTTGAGGATTAGGATTAAACTAGGGTTACCACTAATTAATAAAAGAAGAATTTGAAAAAGGAGCACTAAAATTCAAGGGGTATTGTGGCATACCTTGCCTTGGAGTCCATGGTCTCCTTTGAGAAATGTAAAAGACCCAACAATCATCTCCTTCTATTGGGTTGAACTCAGTAGGTATGTGCTTAGCCTCTAGATTAGTCATCATTTTGCATTTTCAATCCTTCTTATTTTATCTGCAGTGAGGGCATTATTTAGCAAGAATTATATTTGATTCTTCATGCTTATTTTTGGCTTGCATGGTGTCTAGTTTTATGTCCATGTTGTTGATAATGTCTTGTTTAAAGTCAGATAGTAGGTGAGCGATTTCTATCCTTGAGACTCCATTTCCAGTTGATTTTCCAACAATAAAGTGCAAGCCACTTCCTTTTTTAACAATTGATCTTGAGTAGTTGAGACATATTTTTTTATATCATCCCAAGTTGATTGGGTGATATCTCCTCCCGCCATTAAGTCTAATGCTTTAGTGCAACCATCATTGGTCCCCCTCAAAAAGAGAGAATTTTGTGATTCTACATTCAATTGATGGTGTGTGGACTTCCGTAGGCTAAATAGAAACCTTGATATGTAATCCTCTAGGATTTCATCTTCTTTTTTATGTATTCTAAAAATATCATTTCCTCTCATGTCATTTACTTTACAATATTACTTGTACTTTGTTAATGATGTTCTCTTCATCTCCTCCCAATCATGCACAATATTACCCCCCAAGCCCATAAACCATCTGAGAGATAATTCTTTTAGAGTGACAAGGAATAACTTGAGCCTATGACCATCAATGGTGTAGTCAAAACTTCGACAAAGGATGTTAAATTCAAAGAGGAATGTATCAGGGTCCTCTATGACCAAGCAATAAAATTTAGGAAGAGATGAAGCAGAAATATTCTTAAGGTTGTTATCTTCATGATGATCAGTAATAGGAAATTGAAAGGTAGGAGGATTTTCTTCCATTCTTGGTGGACCTCTTTCTTGACACCATCCCTGGCAATGATGCCAAAAATGTAGGCCTTTCCAAATGGATAAATAACTTGGTTCAAATCCTCTAATAACAGATCGATCATCTTAATTGAGAAACTATCTTTCCTATGGTAAGGTTCATTTAATATATCAATCTGGGGTCATGAACTTGAAATGCATCTGAACAATATATGCACTAAGTCTTCATTGAGGTCATGCTCACTACTGCTAGAAAGAGAAGTAATACATGAAAATATATGCTTGAAATTAAACCTACTTGGTTACCAACTCCTTAAGAATGAACAATAGTGAATTTTTTTTATAGAAACTAAGTTTAGGTCTATCAGGCAAGAAACTACTATGTCTTCTTTGGTTGCAGGAACAGACACAAAAACTATTTCCTAGTGGTTGCAAGAACAGACAAGCGAGTGGAAAACAACTATAAAAACTAGGAATAAACAAAAAAATGTAAAGGACCACTCACTAAGTGGCCCCCCATTGGCTGAGTGAATCCACATTCTTCAACATAGTATAAACTTAGAATAATCATTTCTTTATTCATATAACAGAAACTAATTATACATAATACTGAAAAACTGTGAAAATTATATTGCTAAAAATAATTACATCACCATTAATCTATTGTTGTATGATCTCCTAGCTAACCTCTGAAGAGGCTTCAACATCTTATTGAAACTAAAACTTCACAAATAATTGACCAACTAACTAACTGACCACCTCCAACAAAATAGATGGCTGCAGTTGTTACATTGAAAGAAAAAAGGAGAGATTATCTCACCAAGAAAGAACAAGTCTCCTTATTATCCATGAGAGATAGAATATAGGACAACTATTCCATAGATTTTATCCACATTAAAATATTACTGACTGCTTTGACTAGAAAGTAGGCTAATGAGTTAAGCCATTAATAGGTCTTCAATGTTGTCCTCTTTGCTACTCTTAGTTGCACGACTTGGTCCAAGAACCGATGAAACACATTAAGTATTAGCTTGATCATTCTTCCTTGTTCATTTATTCCTGCAGTGAAAGGATAGGAGCACAAAAACACAGAGATACATCCATTCCACATTTCATACATTTATTAAACTTCAATTTTCTTTAATATGGATATATCACATGGCTACAGGAAAAACATAGTACTTGGCTGCATGAAACCCATTATGTTTCAATTATTCAAAAAGGAATAATATAAATATAACCATAGTTTAAAACATCAATTATTTCACCCCAAAATTATTTAAGTCCACATGCCATATATTCATTAGATACTATTTTAAAAGACATAACGCTATCAAAATGAAAGTCTTTAAACACTCATAAACCCTATAATAGTTCCAAGAAAAACAAGAGAAACTAGGATAAAATAGGTTGTTATTTGAGCCCATCAAAACGTAGGTAAAGTGACCATACCTATAGAAACAGGTAAGGTGATAATAGCTAAGGTTTATTTTGCAACATTATCAAAGCCACAAATATAAAAAGGGTTAGGTTTAATTAAGGAGGGGTTCACATTAATCTTATGCAACAACTCAATGCTACAAACATTAATACCAAATTCATCATAAACCAAGGTTCGTCTAATGACATTATCATTAATAAGAAGTAATATCATGAGAGGATCATATTGGTGTTGCACTTCAAAAGAAGGTAACTCTTCTTGGGAAAACATAATTTCAGCCTTAGGTTTAGTTGTATTCATACATTCCAAGAAGGCTTCCATATCATTATGTTTCCCTCTTAGTTGTTGTCGTTGATGAAAAAGGACAAACTTGATGAAAAATAAACTCTTAGTTGTTTCCCATTATGAAAAAGACACAAACTTGATGACAAAGAGGACACAAACCTCTTGCCTAATAAGATCATGTTACTAGCATTGTAATTTAGTTTGTGGTAGGTATAGAAAGATAGTTTTATTTTAGTGAACTAGACATTTTTGGTGCACACTCATGTTCATTGCATACTCATATCAATTATATTTAAAACTAATACATGGCATACATATGATATGAGGTACATTGATCATTAATGACATATATATTACAGTGATAAACATTGATTAGTGATATACACTCATTTTAGTTCATTGAGCTTTTCATATTTGGCATCTTTCATATTTTTGTCTTGATACCTTACACAGCTATATTGATATATAATAACACACTTCAGTTGATAGGTATACAAAATGACCCATACTCATTATTGATATACACTTCAGTGAACAGGAATATAGGATGCGTGGTTTATCTAATACATACATACTTGACAAATTATGTTGTTCTTGGTACATGTTTGACCTTATCCTTCATAAGGTATTCTACATTTTTATTATTTGATACATTATGAATCCTTGATTTTATAAGGTATTGATATATTATGCATACTTGTCTAATGAGAATTAATGTCTTGTCACTATTTCATATTGATAAGATGTTGGTTATTTATTAAGCACAAGGTGAATAATTTGTTAATAACTTATTGCATATAAGGATTATAATAATCATGTAATAAGATTGTAAGGATAAGTGTTAAATGATTAAAAGGTAGGTTATACATGTTGCAAGGATGATGAACTTGGTATTTGAATTTTTGCATAATATAATATTTATAAGGTCATTTTAAGTGACGATGTTTATTGAGCTTGGGTATTAAATCATTATTTTTACCATTGCGAGTGTAGGCTATCAAAATGTATTTTTATGAGGTCTCAACATCATAAGGATTTCAATGTCTATCATTTTGTTTTGAGGCAAAATGATAATTTAATAAAATATTTAAATGGGGCACATCTATAGTTTAGGGCCCACATACAAAACTAAATGATAGAGGACTTGTATTTATTAAATTATTAATTAAATGCATAGTAAAGTCCTATAATGCATAGAAGGATGAACACATGCTAAAATGGGTGCTAACTAAGCATAAAGTGTACACCTCAGCAAGGTGCTTATAATTTAAAATGCTACAATAGTAAGGTTCCTTCCATTCCTCTTTCTAAGGAAGAAAGGTCTCAATGTTCATTGATATGAAACCTTCCAAAATCTCAAGAAAAACCAAAAGAAACCATTGTTCTTGTAATTTTTATGGTATATGTTGTGCAAAAGCTAATGAGTTTACTTCCCAAACCATTTCTTCCCCTAAGATATATCATAATGCTTTGATCCCATTTGAACAAATCATGACTAGTCTATAGTGGGAATTAAATATTAAGAAAACTATATTGTCTAAACATGATGATTGTTCTTTTTGTATTGAAGATCATATTGTGATTAATTTAAATGATGATGATACTCTTGACTATGTTAATGATTTTTAAAATGCAAGTAATGATGTTGATCCTAATGATTATGATGATATGTACAGGGTTAAGAAATCAATCATGAATTATCTTCAAGATTTTCCAAAGTATTAAATCTTTCTCCTTGTGACAAAAAAAGTGACTCATCATTAGAGCACGATCCTTATTTGGAACTTTTAGTAGCTCCATCTACCATGCTTGATGTTTATCCTCTCACATTTTTTTCACCTTCCCTAATTAATTTTCAACAAGATGGTTTGACAAATGTTATGCTTGAATAAATCCTCGTGGAGTGGATTCTCTTTTATGTGTTTGCTTGTTCATTATGTGCTTCCCTCATGATGTGTTGCTTGTTATATGTTTTATATTTTAGATCTATTTAGGATACTTGTTGCTCCATTGGTGCAAATTGATAAAGGGATAAAATTTGTTGTGACAATATTCTATTTGTATCTTAATTATTCTATACGTTATGTCTATATTATGTGCCTTTTATTCATACATCTTATATATGCACTATTCTTCTATTACGCTCATTGTTCTACTACCTTTGGAAGATGAGGTCAATTCATTGAAATTATATTTTTATATACATGAATTATCACATAGACATACTGACTCCAAAGTTAGTAGATCCCTTATGTGATCTCTTTTTGTCATGTGCTTTATTTCCCTTAGTTTTCTCTTGCTTGGTGACATATCACAGTGAAAACTTATCTTGGGTGCATGTATTCTACCTTAAATCCATTTCTCTTGTTAAGGCATGAGTAATTTCTTTAATGTGTGGGCATACACTCCACTCATTTTTACACATTTTGTGTACACCACAAGTTAAATTTCCAAAGATTCTCTTGGCAGATTTCCCTGGATACAATGCTTTCATTGCCTATACTTTTGTACCATTTTATTGGTAGATTTCCTTGGATAAAATGCTTTGGTTATCCTTTTCAACTATTTTCTTGGAATATTTACTTGGATATAATGATTTCCTTGGTTATCCTTTGCATTATTTGTTTATAGCAGGATTCCCTAGAGCTTACAATGCTTTTCTTGGTTATCCTTAATGGTGAATTGACTAGCATAATACAATGTGCTAGACCATTCAATTCTCCTTTGTACTACTCTCTTTCTCTTTGAATGACCTATAGTAAGCTCTCTCTCTCTCTCTCTCTCTCTCTCTCTCTCATGTGTTGCTTCTTTTATCTTGGTTCTGGATTTGATGAGGACCTAAGTCACTTGGGGGATTGGTGTTTGCTTTTCTCTTTTACCTTAATAATTTTTTCAATGCTTTGATATACTTTTTGAGAGTATGAAGTAATTTAATACTCCAGATAAAGTGTGGGCTAAGTGTAGTGTCATAAATTGTATCTCTATATAATTTCTTTCTTAGTCAAGCTCTATTTTAGTGTCTTTGGCCTTCCATGTTTGTTATGCTTGATTTGACTTTGATTTCTCTTACCTCAACTCGATTTCACCTTTGTTTTTTATATCTTTTCCTCAATTAGGACCCCTGGTCCCAATTCAGAACCACATAGGAAGGAATAGGCTAACCTGGTTGCCCCATTCCCCTATGTTTGACCCCAAATTGAAATTCGCAATGGTTACTTTGTTTTAGTGGGAAATTCAAGCCTACATTAGCCTTATTCGAGTTTTGCATTGAAAAATGATGTGTGAGGTGTGTGTGTATTTTATGGATCTGGTAGTTGTAGCACAACACTTCAATATGTCATTGCATTAGTAAAATAACATGAAATATAAGAGTTAGAACACATATTAATCACCAAAATCTACATATTGCTCCCTATCTAAGAAGAGTATGAAATATGCTATAATTGCCCTCAGATTATGCATAAATTAGTGACAACATCATGCTTAGAATAGAATATTTAACTAAAATTCAAGCTAAAATGCTCAATCAAAGTTCACTTTAGAGCTCAAATTGAAATATTATGAAATTATAAATGTTTGAGCTAAATTGCATTTAAAATCTCTAAGAATATGAGCAGCATAAGATTGCAAATGAAATTCTAAAATTAGGGGTCCATTGAGCTCAAAATTCATTCCATTTATAGAATAATTTGAGAAATGAGAGGTTAGGATTGATTTGTGAAGAGAGGTGGAGATTGAATCTTTGGTGATCTATGTGAGGTAATCCAAGTGATTTAACTCTCATTGGCTAGGGAATTGACTTTCCCTTTTGCAAGTGAGGAGTTGTAATTAGGATTTTATTTAATTCCTTTTAATTAATTACCTTAGCCATGTATTTATTTCTTTTTTATTTAATTGATTTGATTTGATTTAATTGGCTAAAGCAATTAATGTAAATTAGTGATAAGATCACTTACAAGATTAAATTTGATTTAAATGAATTATGTCAATTAATTGAAGAATTGTCTTGACATAATTAGGGGTATGATCACACTTAGGGAAAATATGGTCTATGGTTAGAGAAGACCAAATTAGGGTGGTTACATTTTCCCCTCTTTGAATTGATGTGTGAGCAGTGCATTGATTTGAAGAATGATTGATGTTGACTTCAGAAAGTTTGAAAATTCCACACTTGATTGAATGAAATGTCTGATGAGATCAGTCTCACACTTGATTGAACTAAGACTGATAGTATTGAATTTGAACTTGATTGAACAAAGGTAAAATAAAGCAAAGATCTTAAAGATACCAATTCTGAACTTGATCGAGCAAGAATTGATAATACTGACACCGAGCTTGATCGAACGAAGGTCAGTATGAAGCTGCTAGGAGCTCTGAGGTATCAATTCTGAACTTAATCAAATGATAATTGATAATACTGACTCCAAACTTGATCGAATGAAAATCAGTATGAAGCTGCCAGGAGCTTAATAAAGATCTTAGAGTAAGTAGACATAGATATTCATCTTGTGAGAACCGAAGCCTTCTATCCAATAGTCATGACTTGATTGAAGGAAACTGCCATGCCCCTAGTCTTTTGATGATGAAGTCATTTTAATACTTTTTGAGAAAGAATTTTATTGATTTAAGTGTGATCATGCCCCCTCGAGAACAAAATCAAAGGAAAAGAATAAAAGCCCTCTGTAGAATGATATATCACTTGAATTGATCGATTGGATCAAGAAAGAATCAATTAGAAGAAATGAAGAAGCAAAGGTGTGTTAAGAGAAAACACAATTTTACCAAGTTAATTACGTTAAAATATGAGTGCTAAGTCTAATAAAATGATGCATGACTAAGATGAATAATGTGCCATTTGATGATAGAGAACTCAAAAAATTGATTGCGTAAAGCCTGCGAATCATTTTCAGATCATATATAACAATTCTGCATTTTTGGGAAGCTGTCGTAAAATGTGTAATGTGATATTGAAAAAATCATCTGCGCATTCAATTTCATTCCCGATAGATCAGATAAGAATGAAATTGAATTTTGATGATCTGGGAGGAGTTCCAGAGCTCCTAAATAGCTGAAAAAGTTCAATATATATCCCAAATTCACTTTTTACCCATTCATTTTCACTTTTGTCTTTAGTAAATTTAGAGCTCTATAGAGAAGATGGTGGTCCCCATAGAGAAGCATTGATTCAAGCTTGCATGTTGACACCAGTGGCTAGCCGATTACACACTGCCAGTGAGTACCTCAAAACTTAACTTTCCATGTTTTCAATTTTCATTTTTGTTCATTTTTGCAAAAGTTATGTAGCTTTTAATTTTGCATCATACCCCATGTATGGGATCATGTCTGATTAATCCTGCATCACATCCTATTTTTACACAAATCCTGCATCGCATCCCATAAATTTGGGATCACACCCTATTTTTAGCTTTGGCATCACATAGGGTAGATTTTTATCTATCTTTCAATGTGATCGTGTCCTGTGTAAACAAGATCGCACCCTGTAGCCCATGTCGCATCCTGTCAAAACATGATCATTTCCCAGATACCCCATTGCATATGGTAAATCTAGTATTGTATCCCATGTTTTGGATTTCACCCTATAAAAATAGAGTCATTTCTGGTTTGAGAGTTAGTTTTCTTCTAACTTTGACTGTTTGTCTCCTTCTAAAGACCAAAAACAATTAACTGATAGCTTTTCTGCATAATTGTCTGAGATAGAATACTGATTTGAACCTGTATTTGCTTTCCATTGACAGATTGATTTTGAGGTAGTTTATTTTCAATGCCCTTATCCAGGATGAGTCCTTGCACTGGCTCGATTGTTAACAGATACTGAGTTAGACATCATAGCGTGCGTAGGATTAGCTTTACTCATTGATTTACCTGATATCAGGGTAAATCAGCGGTTGTTGACTGCGCTTACTAAGAGATGGAATTCAACACACAACACCTTTCATCTTCCAACTGGTAAGATGATAGTCACACTTGAGGACGTGTGGTGCATCTTATGTATTCCAACGATGGGTCAGCAGGTATAGTTTGAGGCTTGTTCTTCGATAGCCATTGCATCGGCCCAGATATTTTTTGGAGATCAGGCCATAGTTTGCCACTATTTGATATGGGATTATATGTGCGACCATTATGATCATTTACCTATATATCTGGCCAAATTGATTGGAGGCATCCTCATTCCTGATAGAGGACAACATGGTTTTATGTGCGGCTAGGTGGAGACACTGGACCAGATGGTTGTATCATCCCGTAGATTTGGCTGGGGCAGCTACATTTTAGCACACATATATCAAGAGCTCCATGAGATAGTCTATGAGTATTCTCATAGCATGATTGTAGGTATTCTAGTTTTGCAGATCTGGGCCTGGGAGCATATCCCTGTGACACAACCAATAGTAGACATGCAACGAGCAGCTCAGTAGCCTTATGTTTATATGTATTCAAGATTGATTCAGCAGCCCCATCTGGGAAAGTTAGAGTATTGGCACCAATTTTTTGATGATATGACTGTTGTGATCTGATGACCATATTTGGATTGTGAGGATTGGGCCTCAGATAGGTGAAAAATGTCATACTTGTTTCAGAGAAGGTATTTGATTGGCCTTACCAAATATATTATAGAGAGATTCTTTGTGACACATGTTCTGAGACAGTATGGCCATGTATAGGGACGATCATAGGATTTTACCTCTTATGCCCATATTCGAGATGAGGAGCCACAATGGGGAGCATGGTTAGTATATGAGATCGCTTAGCAGGTGATTAGTCAGATGGTCGTAGTTGGTTGGGACTATATGCCATATGTTATTGATGCATGTTGTATTGATGGTTACCTTTCCTATATGTTACAGTATCCATTTCCTAGATTCACAACACCTAATGAGATAGCTCCTCACATAGAGGATCCTTTAGATTATGATCCAGTTGATGATAGACCTGTCAAAGGTAGAGGCAGATCCTAGAGAGACGAGAGATGTGGAGGGGAGATAGAGGGAGAGATGGAGGGAGAGGTGGTAGGAACCCTCCTCCGGATAGAGGTCATAGCCTGGAGATTATGGTACGGATGGTAAGGGTGGTGGTGCAATGGGTGCCAGTGGTAGGGGAGAGGGAATATAGACTTGCTTTAGATTTGTGCCTCCATGGAGAGATCCAAGTCCATTGCTGAATAGAGAACAACAAAGACTACAACGTCAGGGACCCAGTGGAGGAGTTGGACCTCCTGGACAGGATCCACCTAGGGATATAGGTAGAGGTTCTATTAGGGATGGTGATGCTTTCTCTTAGTATCAGCGAGAGTGTGAGAAGATTAGGGCTAGGATTACCACTTAAGAGGCTTTACTAGTTGATAGAGATAGTCAGTTTCAGTTCTTGAGAGCAGAGAGAGATTGATAGGGTGATATGTTCAGAGTGGAGCGAGATACACAGGCTCGTATAGTGACACATCAGGGTTAGAGAGCTACATACTACTTTGGTTTATATTATGTGATAGTTGCAGAGGGACAGAAAGATCCTTCAGTAGTCCAACAGTCTGAGGGAGTGATGCCTCCACCAGCGCATCTTGCACCACCTCCTCCTCCTCCAGATTAGGGAGAGGGTGGTAGTCAATCTTGATTTTTTACTTGTGATATTTTGAGACATTTTGTATATATTGATCCTTCTAAGATCATCCATTGTACTACAGACTTTTGATACTTGTATATCTATTTCATTGTGATCTCACTGATACTCTGTTGTAGACAGTTCCACATCTTTGATCTATTCCATCATTGATATATCTCAGATAGTTGTCCTTGATCTTGATATGTTCATGGGTTCTCTTGCTTTGATAGATGTTTAGATGTGATGCACATGTGATTATGTACTTGGTCTCTTGATGAGTTAGAATATATTCATGTGATGACATCATTTATGCTCTTCAATTTATTACTGATATATATATATATATGTGTGTGTTTTGAATGATTCTAGATGAATATACAAATGTATGTTTTTGAGATTTTCTTTATGTAAATATATTTATGGATGCACTTAAGATGTAGAAATAAATGCAATGATTGAATGCTTTGTTTTTGTATTTTCTCTTTCTCATTAATGAATGCAGAATGTATGCCATGGATATGCAACAAAATTTAATATCAGTAATATAGATTATGTAGTTAACTTGGAATTTGGATGAACCAGGAAATAATTTTGAGCTCAAGTCCTTATGTTGTTCTTTAAAATGAATCATGCAATCTGTAAATGCATCTACATGCAGAATCTTAGGACTGACATTGATTTGTATACATTGTAGCCTTTTTATCATCATTGGGCATTGTTGTTGTAATGAACATCATCAAATAGTACAACTATCACTAATACCCACAAGGTATCATGAAAGTATGAATACTATGTGTATTGGATGCAATTTCGGAAATAAACCTAAGCATCAAGGCATAGAGGCCAGGATGACTAGTCAGTTATCTCATTTTTCTTTTAAGAATCATCCCGCAATGACCTTCATTATTCATATCCTTGGGTACATAATGTGTCGTACACCTTACTTAGAAGCTGATTTAGAAACATACAAGGAAATTGGTTCAACCTCACCATAGTTTATACATAACAAGGATCGAGATATATGCAGTTATCCACTAATGTTGGAAACTCTTACCATAAATATCAGAGTTAGGTGAAATTTATAGGATCATTGAAAAAATCACCATATGCAGAAAACCAAGAAAAGATTATGCCCCCTGTCCTTGTGACTCTTTGTCTTTGAATAGACGTCATGGAGTAAATCAGAAGACATAACAATCACCAATTGATAATTAATAAAAAAAAATTCATAACAAATTACATGCCCCTAGTTTGAAACATCGTGGGAACATAAAAGAGTCATAACCAAACCAAGATTAGTCTATGTTTTGAAGTAGTATTGAGAAATATTGTTGATTCATTTTTCAAGTGCAATAGAGATTCATCAATCAAAACAAGGAATCAAGCAATACATTTTTCATGTCTGAGTATATGAGATTAACTTTGTCAACAATTGTAATCCAATGTAGTGTTTAGGAACACTGGCTGATTAAAGTGTTGAGAAACACTAGGGATTAAAGTGTTGAAAAACACTAGTTCCATTAAAGTGTGTTTAAAGTGTTGAGAACCACTAGTATGGTGTCTGTTACAGATAGGTGGTGTTGAAGAAACACCCTTGTTTGTGATAATGACATTTTGATGCAAGTATTGAGAAATACTATTTTGAGAGGCAAACCATCCTAGACAGGAACCTAGGACAACCTAGCAGATGCAGACTGACCATGCTAGCAAAGATGCCCCCATTGCAGAATAAATATTCCTAAGATGCAAATGCAGACAAATCCCAGCCAAGATATGATATTTGTAAGGAATCAGAGTCAACCAATAGAATAGGTGCGATTGTGAAGGATTAGTATCAACAATGCATTGATATATGGAACACAAAGTACAAGTGACGCATGTTTGCTAGGTTTTCACCAAGGCACTTCTCTCCTTTTCAAAAATTTGGTTCTCTTTTTTTTTGGTTAGTATCAAGGCACCTGTTTGCCAGGTGTTCACCTAAGATACCTTTTTTCAGGACTTTTTTCACTATTTTTGGATTTTTTTAAGATCAATTTTATGATTTTTTTGGTATTTTCTGAGAACTTTTCATTGCACGGGCTCTGTCAGCCAGATGTCAAGCATAGAACTGCTTCAAGTGTAGAGTATTAATGGGATCAGGAAGAACATCTCCCTCAGGTGTAGCTAACTGATAAGCTCTAGTCCCAAAGGTTGCAGTAATAACATAAGGCCCCAACCAGTTTGGTTCAAACTTTCCTTTTTGTTCTCTATTCGGCTGGTTTTTAGGATTCTCTTTGAGAATGAGATCCCCCACTCAAAATTGTTGTGGTTTTACCTTCTTATTGTACCCTTTTAACATTCATTTATGCTACATTTTGAGATGATCGAATGCTTTTTGCCTGTGTTTATCAAGTAGTTCTAGTGCATGAACCCTATTATTGTGGTATTGTTCATCTATAACAAGACCTTGGAGAGATACTCGCAAAGATGAAATTTATACTTCAATGGGTAGCACTACTTCTATGCCATAAACTAGAGAAAATGGTATGGATCTTGTTGGTGTTCAGATACTTGTTCTGTAGGCCCATAGTGCCAAATTTAGCTGCAAATGCCAGTCTCTGCCAGACTTACTCATAGTTCTATGTAAGATTTTTAAGATTTTTTTGTTTGAAGCCTCAACTTTTCCATTACCTTGAGGATAATAGATTGAAGAAAAATGCTGAGTGATATGAAACTATGTACAAAGGTCCTTGATGTCTTGGTTTTTAAACTAACCCCTATTGTCTATTATAATAGAAGAGGGTATCCCATCCTACAAATGATGTAGTTCAAGATGAACATAGCAACCTATTTTCCAGTGGCTTTGATTAGTGGCATGACCTCAACCCACTCAGAGAAATACTCAGTGACTGTAATGATGTACTTGTGTCCTGTTATGCCCTGCATCCCCGTCCCTACATTTTGTGTGCAAAATGTTGGGTCCCCTTTTTTGTTTTCTTCTTTTGGCTCTTGCCTTGTCTTTTTCCTTTGTTTCCTCATTTTCCTTCTCCTGGTTTTCTGTCCTGTGGTGTTGGTTTTGCTTTTGTTTTTATCCCTCGTGTCTCTGGGACCCAATCCCAGAGTTGATTGTTTCTTTTCCATGAACTGGACCCCAGACTCTGGGATTCTCTGCCATGATGTCTTCTTTTCATAAGAAGGTATGGTCGCATGGAATCCCCGGGCCCGGAGTACGAAGGCCTACCTATTCTGGAGTTTGCAGAAGGAAAGGTAAATTTCTTTTCACCTCGGGTATAAATAGGAATCACCTATTATTTTCACAGTTAGCGCGATTAAAAACACTTAAGAAATTTTAGAATGATTCCTTAGCGATTTGAGCGAGAATTAAGTGCGAGTTATTTTGAGTTATTCTGAGCAATTACAAGTTGTTTTCAGTGCTGGTTGGTGATCATTTGGAGGTGGAGGTTGTTGCAAAGTGTCCAGGGTGCCTTTCCTTCCTTGCCTTTCTTCAGATTTTAGGTTGGTGTCTTTGTTTATTTCCTTCATTTTCCTGCTTTTTGTTGTGTTTTGTTTGCATTTCTATCTTGTTTGTTCATGTCATTTCTGCGTCTTGGTCGTCTGGTTTGCCACCCGTTTGTGGGTCAGCTCTACCAGAGGGTTGTCCACCCTCTGTGCAGTGTAAAATATTATGTATGATGTAAATTTTTTGTGTTGTTTTGTATAGGGTTGTCGTTCTATGTTGTCATTCTGTTGTAAATTCAGTGTATTTAATGTATATCCTTCCATTTTCCATGTATATACCTTTCGGCCCTATTGTACTTGGATGTATATTTTGTGTGTATTCATCTAGTCTCACATCAAGCTCATCTTGATTTTCCTATTTTCTATTCAAATTTGTGAGCTTGTTCCAGACAGAATACCACCTGGTTGAAGCTCGGCTCTCAGCTGGTTTCAACCAGGTGGTTTTCTCTCTCCTCTGTCAGCCAACCTTTATGATCCATTTATGTCCCACATATGCATTTAAGGTTGTCCAAGTGGCCTCTGCTTTTTGTGTGTTCAAATAGTTGGCACCATAATCACCATAACTCCCCATCTATTTCATAGCCATGCGACATCCACGTGGGCCTGACGGCTCACTTGTCGCTCACATCTTCCAACGATTAGTTTTCCGGACCCCAGGTCTTTTGTCTTCATCAGCCCACATCTTAATTCCATTAAGTATGCTGGAACCCCTGAGCCTAGATAGGGGTTAATTTTCTAAGTTTGTATTATATATATATATATACTTCTTGAGATTTTTGAACCTAAACTAACTTTTTAGGAAAAGGACGTGCCTCGGTGGTAAGATCTCCAGATCCTAGAATATTATTTTTCTATGAATTCTAACAGTCACCTTGCCTTTCAAGTTTTTAGAACAATGTACCTTCATTATGTCTAAGGTTCCACATCTTCACCACCCGGGAGTTTGAAACTTCCCTCCACGACGGTCACCAGGGTAGCTGTCAGATCCAAAATTGAGAGGGCCTTAGAAAAATTGCCTCTCAGCATGAAGTACCTGAAGGAAAATACCATTATGGGATCAAAGATTGAGTCCCAAGTTTAGTTAATTACTGACACCAGCGTCGGAATGTGGGCCAAGATGTAGGCCCTGGTCAAGATAATGTTCATTCAGCGACAATCTAGGGATCCGCTAGTGATCAGCGTCGATGATTCCAGGATTCTAAAGGCCACCTGTTTCCCATGCTTGGTGCAAGCCCCAAAGCTTATTCTCACACTTGGGGCACATTACAACTCTTTTGTCTAGGCCATCATGCTTGCAGCCCTGGTCTCGACTAGATATCCCACCCCCATGGTGTCTCTCTATGCTGCTACTTTTCGGGTAGGTTTGGGGATTCCTCAATTTGATAACCCAGCTATCATTACCAGATCTGATGCCTTAGAGAAATTTCAACAGCTGGAGGTCGCCGCTCAATAATACATGAACAAACATTGGCTCAAGACTCTAAAGAGGGACCCCAAGAAAATGAAATTAGAGATCCCCCGGTCTGAGTTTAAAGAAAGTATCCAGATGGGGATGATAGCACTATGTCAGATCTTCGGGAAAACCCATGCCTGAGATTTCTCAGGGTGGATGTACTAATTTTTTCTTGGCATCACCACCGATGGGGAATACTTTGATTGGGCTGCCATTATCTCTGACCATGTAGATTCTATGTTCCTTCAAGTGGCCCAGAAGCGCAAATTCTATATGACCTCTTATGTTCTCTAGGCCTTAGCGCAACAATGACCCATCACCAACAGGCTACTCACATCAGGTGTACTTGGGATCGGCCCAGGTCAAAAAGCTCCCTGGGATTGTTTCCCATAAATTCAATGGGAGGTTAGTTTCCCCAGTTTCTACCAGGTGAACGACGCCTTCGTCTACTACAACCTGTTCACGCCTACCCAGGATGCAAGGTATCACCTCTCCAAGGAGGCAATGGATCTGGTCAGAAGTTATGGCCATTACTACATCCAATTCTAGCAATAGACTTACATAAGGATAATCGGCTTCTCCGAGAAGCCTTACATGTTTCCCAAACATTGTGGGAACAAGATAGTCCTCATAGAATATTGCAGACAAATATTGGAGTTGCACGCCTTGTACGCTTTAAAAAAGGTGATGAATGTTCCATTCCCAATCACTTATGGGAATTACTCATGCAGTCTGGCCGCAACCAAGGAGGCAGACAGTGAACTCAAGAGCTTGAACTTGACAAAATTTTATTTAGCATGGAAGAACTTTGATCTGCTTGGAAAAATTGCATTGGCACTTCCTCGAGCATCAGAGCCCCATCGATATCACATTGAGGACTTCTGGGAATATTTCCAGGATGATGTTGAAGTCCAGAGCTGGAATTACGTCCGGATGACTATGGGGATGATGGAAAGGTTGAAGCTCTGGAAATTTCTAGATGACTTCTCAGATGCCGGACCCACAATAGATTTCTAGTACAAGGAAAAGGGGATTGACAAGATGGCCCTCCCACTGGTAGACTGGAATGCCCAGGAGGGGCCTACCATTAAGGAAATCACTCGCAACATGGTCGAGCACAGCCACAAAGACTTTAAGAGAGTATGCCCCGGGAGTACCTGCAGGGCTGGCCTGATGGTACAAAAGCTGACTTCAGGGGCCGGAACCTCTTCACAAGGAGAGGATATGGGAAAAATAATAATGGAAAGTTCAACTCTATAGGAGACCCCTATAAAAGAATAACTAAAAAAGTCGATAGCAGCCTCCTAGCAGATGAGGGAGAAATTAATCACGCGATTGGCCACTCTAGTGCTCATGACCAGACCTGTCCGTCCTCCCTCTTCCCCTTCACTAGCAGCATTAATGGTCAGGGTGACAAGAATAGATCTGAAAGAGGAGTAGGCAACCCTAAGGGATGCGGGGCCTCCTTTGGTTACCAGGCAGAAGAAAAGGCTCAACCCAAAGCCAAAGACAAAACCAGAGCTGGGGCTGTCGCAAATCCAACAAGTAGAAATCATTTCTTCTGACTCCCTAGAGCTGGAGAAAGAACCAGAGCACGCTCATGTCCCAAAAAATCCTCCCCCTCAAGAAGAATTTGATGATGTATTCAGGGCTGACGAATTTGGGAATTTGCAGGGAGACATCATACAGCTGGAGGTAGAAATCCTGGAGCAGGAGGAAGCTCCAGAATAGGAACCTGCATAGGAGTAGGAGGTACAAATAGAAGAAGAAATGGGAGCAGAACAAGAGATTGCCTCCAAAGTCTCAGAAGCTCGGTATGCAAGAGTTTCAAACCAATAGAAGCAAAGTGAACAAACGACATCGGTTGTGGAAACCAAACCTATGGGAATAACCGTGACCCCAACCATTGTGTTCCAGATGCCACTTCTAAAGGTAACATTTGGGGAGGTAATCACTACAGCCCAAATGTTGAATCTTGGCTCGTTGCCTCCCCCACTACTAAAAGATGTACCGACAAAAGAAGACACCCCAGCAACAGAGGCTGAGGAAGAACAACAACAGGACAAAGAAGAAAACCCCGGGGCAAATAATGAGGACCCAAATATTGCTGAGGATATAGATGGAAGGGTAAAAGACACAGGTATCACTGGGGCAAACATCACCGGTGACTCAAAAGATACAGAGAAGTCGGAGGAGACTCATACTATTGAAGTGGCACAATAGGATATCGAGGAGAAGTCACAGGAGAAAATTTTGGCTGCAAAGCCACCCCTATCGCCACAGTGGTTGGTGGAATTTTGAAAGAGAAAGGCCCCATCAACACCCAAAGCCCATCTTTCTTTGGTGGAGATGATGGCTCAGGCGCAGAACCTGCCTAAGGTAAAGAAATCCCGGATGGTTCACACGCTTCGAACCAAACCAGGCAGAGAAACAGTTGTAGTAATCGTGACACCTTCCCCAGATGTAGATGAGGCGATGGCTGAGGTTGGAGATTATAATGTCATAGAGGTGTCACTAGGGAAGAAAGGAAAATAGGGTGAATTGAACCTGTTGAAAGAAGCAGCCAAGGCAGTGGAGGCTCGCTACGAAAAAGAAGCTCAAAAGTTCAAGGTAGAAAAGGAGAAAAATACAAACCTCATGGGGTTGTTGACTGAGCTAGCTTGACCTATTAGCGTTATTCCTTTAGGGGCCTCTACGTCAGATGTAGCACTTCCATAGAGTGATATGGAATCTTTACAAGTGATGAAGAAGAAGGCCCAAGCAGTTGATGAATGGGTTGCCTTGCAATTGGGAAACGTTCGGTGTTTCCTAGTGTCCACACTCTTGGATTTATATGTGGCTCACCACGTCTTACACCAGGCTAAAACCACCATTAGCATATGGGAGGGAGACATCAAGAATTATGAGGCATGGAAGGTTGAGTTAGAAGAACTCATCGGCCTCGGAGAGGAGATTGTTTCTGAGTCCAAAATTTTAGGAGAAGAGTCATTTGATTTTGTGAGGACACATCACTTCAGACTTGACCTCACATTGGGGGTAATCAAGTAACTGGTGGGTAATTTGTGTGATAAGGTCAATGCAGTCCA
Source organism: Thuja plicata (assembly GCA_018584345.1). NCBI lineage: Eukaryota > Viridiplantae > Streptophyta > Pinopsida > Cupressales > Cupressaceae > Thuja > Thuja plicata. The sequence goes on from MU223540.1 coordinate 622,192, forward strand.
ATATTCTTTCAATTTATACAAGTCTTTTGTTTTGAAGGTCTCCGGAGCTGATCTGTTTAGCACCGCCACATGCACGCCGGAGGAATATGTTTTGGGGAAGTTTGATGAATTAATGGAATCAAGGTATCAATCCCTAGAGGGGATAGACAGAGCTAAAATGATGTGAATAAATTGCATGATACTCAGTGGTCATGATGCGAAAAAGATGGCCAAAGAATTTAAGAACAATATTCTAGACCTAGGAGAGCAGATTGAGGTAGCCAAGTACCGGCGGGCTAGCCTTAAAGACATCGATGAAGATGGAATTTCTGGTCTCCTCCATACCTTCAATGATAGTAAACAACAATAGAGATTCTCTAGGAGCTGGAGAAAACTCAGGTAAGATGTCTTGTATTCTTTATTCTTTTGGAACGTAAGTTCCTGGATCCTGAAATTCCAGATCCTACGTTTTGTATTCTTTCAGTGACCCGTGTCCCGGTCCCCAAGGCTGACCGGTCACTTTCAAAGAAGTTAATAAAGGTTGTCAGAAGGTGGATAGATACATCAAGGCACGTTAGATCGGCAAGAGGTTTTCTGACATATGGTCTTCCCAAGGCGCCGCTTCAACGTTACACCTGACGCATCAGAGATGGGGCGCCACTTTTCCCATTTATGAGGCATGTAGCCTCGATCCCCGGGGGATCATATTTCTTCTTTCTCCTTCCCAGCTCTCTTCTCAGGGTTGATTCTTCCACTCCACCTCTCTTATCTTATTCTTTTGACATGTCAGGCCTTTTTTGTCTCTAGGTCTTTTGTAGAGTGGCGCAGGTAGTACCGACCACCGGATAATGTATTTTATTGTAAAGTGTAAAATAAGTTAGGGTTAGGGTTAGATTGAAAGATGTGTATAAATAATAAGTCTGACCTCATTCCAAGGGTTGGAAAAATTGATAATTTTGCAGTCCATAGTTAATAGTAATCTATTTTTTTATTTCTCAGTTGCAGAGCTCAATGCTCCCTAGTTTTAGGCTTTCAATAGTTAGACGCTCCCCTAGAGCCACCATTGTACCATGCACCAGTGCTTACTGGAAGAGATGTTAATGAAGAAGGAAGAATTCTCTCAATGATTTTGTTGGCATTCTGTCTTCTGGGTTAACGGTATTTTATTCTTTGTGTTCTTCATGTCCTTTTCTTTGATACTTAAAGTATATTAACGACCTCCTTTCCTTTGCTACTGATGAAATAGGAACATATGGTTGCATGTTTCTTCAGTATTTAGTGTAGTGTGTTAGAGAATTGTTGATGTTTTGAATGTTTAGCATAACTATAGGTAGATGAAATCTTTCTAACCCTGCAAGATCTTTTTCAGTTTATTTGTTAAGTGTAAGCATGCTTGGAGAAAACCCCACTCACCAGAATCCCTGGAGTTGATGAGTTGAAGATAACTATCTATCCCCCTCGAAAAACAATCACATCTCCCAACCGAGCCCCACACCATTGAGACTTGAATCTCATGTGCTTGGAGGCATGGGGAATCTCATTTCCTCAGACAACCTTTACAGGCAAAGTTGGCCGGTACCCCAGTACCTAGTGACAACTTACCTCTGTTGGCGGACCCAGTCACAAGAGTCCTGTCAACATGTCCACTTAAAGAATTAGGATAGATCTATCCACAAAGATCAAAGGCCCATTGTTGAAAGGGCCAATGTGTTATAAAAGGTATGAGCTCTCTAGCAGGATCATGGATAAGGTTTCCATGTGTTTGACATTTGTGACATGTTTTGGAAAATTGAACATCATCTTTTTCCATTGTGGCCCAATAGTAGCCAACTCTTAATAGTTTCTTAGCTAATGAAAAGACATTTGAGTGCGATCCACATACACCTTCATGAACCTATTTTAATGCACAATCAGACTCTTCTTGTTCTAAACACCTAAGAAGCATACTGTCAAGACCTCATTTATATAAGTTAGTAGTGATGTGGAAATAACGCGATGTTGTCCTAATTAAAGCTCATTTTTCATTTCTTGATAGGCCATTGGGTAAGGTTTGACCAGTAAGATAAGCTATTATTTTGGCATATCGAGATTGGTCTTGGGCATTTAACACACAAATTACTTTGGATTTAGGTGTATCAAAGGCTGGAAAGGATAATTCTTCCACCAAGAAGTCATAGAAAAATTGGTGTTCTTCCAGTTGTAGCATGGATGCTAGCATAGCCATAACATCTGCAACTTTGTTTTCCAGTCTTGGTATTTGTTTGAATGTGACGAAGACAAATTACTTTTTCAAGTCTTCAACTAGTTGTTTGTTAGGCATTAGTTTCTCATCTTTTGTCTGATAATCTCCATTTACTTGGTTGATAATGAGTTGAGAGTCACCATACACATGTAACTCTAAAATTTTCTATTTCATAGAAAGCTTGAGTCCATTTACCAATGCTCCATATTCTTAGATATTATTTGTGCATGGAAACATTAGTTTATACACCTTGGGTATTTTGTACCCTTCAAGAGTGATAAATAGAACCCCTACTCTAGATCCTTGTTGTGTGAAAGAACCATCAAAATACATCTTCCACAAATATTCAGTTAAGTGCATGATTGTTTCATCTAGAAATTCAATTATCAAAGGTGCATCATCTTGCAATGGTGAATCAGCTCATTGATCTGTGAGGACTTGTCCTTTGATAGCCCTTCTGTCCATGTACTCAAAATCAAATTCACTTAGAATTAAAACCCATTTTGCTATTCTTCCTGTCAATGCTATTTTACTCAAGAGATATTTGAGAGGATCTATTTTTGTAATAAGTTTCATTGTATGCGAGAGAATGTATTGTCTCAGTTTCTGGGATGCAAAGATAACCGCTAAGAAAGATTTTTCAATGATACTGTAATTGAGTTCATAAGGCTCTAAGGTCATGCTCATATAATAGATCTCTCTTTCCTTTTTATTTTCATCCTCTTGTGCTAGCAATACTCCAAGTGATGAAGCTGTAGCTGAGATATAGAGGAGTAGTTGTTTTTCATGAATAGGTGCCATAAGAATGGGAGGAGTAGCCAAGTAATCTTTTAGTTCTTTAAATTTGTTTTCACAATGCTCATCCCATTTGAAAGTAACACCTTTATGTAGCAGTTTGTGAAATTTTGCGCTCTATCGGCTAGTTGTGACATAAATCTCCTTATGGACTAAAGTCTTCCTTGAAGGGTCCTCATTTGACAGATATTGTGCGGAGGTGACATTTCCAGTATAGCTTTTACCTTTTCAGGGTCCACCTCAATTCCTTTATCTGATATAATAAACCCTAAGAGTTTCCCTGATTGGACTCCAAATACACATTTCTTTGGATTAAGTCTGAGTTGAAATTGCTCCATGTGATCTAGTATCTTTCTCAAGTCTTCAATGTGAGTTGTTATTATTTTTTACTTGGCTAGTGTATCATCCACATAGTCCTCCATGTTTTTGTGTATCATATCGTGGAAGATTATTGTCATAACTCTTTGGTATGTAGCATCAGCATTCTTTAGTCCAAATGGCATGACGTTCCAACAAAATGTTCCCCATGCACATGTAAATGCTATCTTTTCTCGTCCTCAGGAGCAATCTTAATTTGGTTATAGCCCGAGAATCCATCCATGAGAGAATACATCTGATATCCCGCTGTGAGATCTATAATCATATCAATGTTTGGTAATGAAAAATAATATTTAGGATAAGATTGCTAGAGGTATCTAAAGTCTATGTAGATCCTGATAGATTTATCTATTTTAGAAACTAGCACCACATTAGAAATCCATCCTGCATAAGCGATGACTCTTATGAATGTAGCTTTCAATAGTTTTCTAGTTCTACTTTCACTAGTAATGTCACATGTGGATGCATCTTCCTTAATTTTTATTTTAGGGGTTTGATTCTAGGAGCTATAGATAAATGATGCATTATTAATTCAGGTTCAAGTCCAGGAATATCAATGTAAGACCATACAAAGTTGGTCTTCTTCTCTTTGAGGAATTCAATGAATTGTATATTTTCTTCTTCTGATAAGGATTGTACCAGGTGAACAAATTGAGGAGCGTATCTTGTTTCCAAGTTAACTGGTTTTGTAGGTTCAATTAGAACAGAAGATCTTTCTTGAAATTTCTTAGGGAGGATATCAAGAATCTCATCTTTTGGCACCTCTGGGAGTTTTTCACCATCAGATACGTCTTTTATTTTTACTTTTTTAGAATCTGATACTGCCACAACATGGTTTTCACTATCAATTATTTTCTTCTTTTTATTTTTCAATTTGTGACTAATAAAATTGATACCCTCCTCCGTCACGTTCACGCTCCTTGCATTGGTGGAAGAAGGATAAGGTTCACAAACATTTAAATAACAGGCCAAGGTGTAGTCTTTGGGAAAGTTCATGATAGGAGTAGGATTTGAATTGGTCCAATCAATCAGGTTGGGGTTTACCACGGATAATGATTTGGAGTTTGGTAAGGGAAACATCATGTTAGCATTAAGACTATTAACTGACAAGACATGTTCTGTCAAATTAGCTTCTACAACATTTAGATCATTAAGAGTCGAATCGTCATTAATAGGTTCGTTGTTAGTAATATGTGAACCTAACTCTAGCGACTCATCAGTTGATATTTCTTCTTCTTCTCTCATCAAATTGGAACTCATAGCTTGTATCATTTGAATGTCCTCTAGACCTAATAAAACACCAGTATCTCCATCAAAAATCTTGGGTAGTGGTATCTCATCTGATTCTGGGACAACAGTGTTAGGGGAAGTGTTAGAATTATCTCCTCTTTCCAATAGAGATGCAAATTTATGAATCACATCTACCTCAATGTCCATGGTGGCATTAGACATGATATCCCATTCATAATCATGTGAATCAGTTATTTCATCATCATATATGTTTAAGAACTCAACAATAGTTACTTGGTGTACTCTATTACTCACTTGTAGATCAAAGTCAGGTTAGTCTAGGACATGTAAAATTATGACCAATTTCCCCCAGTTAGGATGTATATCTTGTTGTTGGGGTATTTATTCAAAATCTTCTTCTATCTATTGAACTTCTGGAAAATCTTTTGTTGTTTCCTCTACTTCTTATACATTAGCTCGTGGTAACAAATGAACATGAGGCTCTTGTTGTGCTATAAAAGTAGGTACATATCTTTCTCCTTGATATTCAGGATACTTTGTACCAATGTGTAATAATCTCTCATATGTCCTTGGTTCAAATGTTGTTTCTTCTTCTTCTTCATCACTTCCTTCATCAAATATTGGACCATCTCTAGGAGTAGGGTTTTTCACAATTGTTATTGAATCCTAATCCTATTTTTTCTTTGGTGTTTCTGAATTCCACGTATGGTTTCAACAAGTCCTTTTCCTTTATCACATAAAGGTCCCTTCCCTTTATATCTCATTTGTTTGAGAAGGTCATATCCTTTACCATACTTGTCTGGGGATATCTCAACATGTTTTACCTCATTTTTTCTCTGTTCTCCTTTATAGAGCCAAGCTAAGACTACTTTATCTTATTTTTCATCCTCTTGAGAAGTAGAGGCTCTAACATACCAGTTGGTTTGTGAATATCTTATTCTTTTTTTGAAGTAGGTGTGAAAGATGAGCAAGGTTTCCCATAAGAACCTGGAGACACAAGAATGTTAGTCAATGATGGCATCATGTCTAGTTCGTATTCCCCCATAGTGGTTTCTTCAAATTTTAGTGTGTTTCCAAAGCTTCTCATCACCATTTCTTTAGATGTTTTAGGTACAAATTCTTTTGGGACTTCCTTATTGTGAGGAACCATACTATCTGCTTTGACATTGTTGCAAGTATAGCTTGAATCTTCAGGAATTGTTACCTCCGCCCCATTATGTGGGAATTTGATGCATTGGTGGTAAGTAGATGGAACTACTTGCATTTCATGTATCCAAGGTCTCCCTAGTAAAATTTTATAGGCCAATGGTAGATCAAGAACTTGACATATCACATTTTGTTCAATTGGTGTTATTCTGATTGGTAGAACAATGAGTCCTTTGGATGATCTTTCTCCACTGTAAGCCTTGATAGTTGTCTTACTTCTTGAATCAATGGTTTGTTTTGAAAGACCTAAATTCTTGATTAGATCGAGAGTACATATGTTCAACCATGTGCCTCCATCTATCAATACACATCTGACACAGGATTTGTGAATCAAGACTTCAATGTGTAGGGGTTGGTTATACAGATGAGTCAATGATTTGTCATATTCTTCTAAAAAAGAGAGGTAATGTGGAGCTGAGATATGATTTATCATTTCCTGTAACTTGTCTACATAAATGTCTTTTGGAACATTAGTGGAATGTAGGGCTTGTTCAAGAACTTCCCTATGCACTGAAGAGATATTGAGTAACTCAAATATAGAAATTTGAGCTGAGGTTCTTTGCAACTGGTCTACAAAGTTATAGTTTGCAAATGGGATAGTAACTGTTTGTCTTGTTTCTACTAGTTTGGGAATTGTGACAATAGGTACTTTTGAGGATGTCACTTGCTTTGATGAGGAGTTAGCTCCTTTGATCGTGACTTGTGCTTGGCTTTGAGTCACCATGTTTGATTGTGTTGATGTGTCTTTATCATCCTTAATAGTGATCACATTGATTGATTTACATTTAATGTCCAACATGTTGATCACATTGTCATTATTAGAGTGGGTGTAATTCTCTTCGTTTCTTTTTCCTTTAGAAGCTTCCCCTTTTTCGTAGTTATGGAACAGTTTGATAAATGTCATATGATCTTCGTTAGTGGTATGTCCTTCCACTTTGATTTTGCCTCCTTCAATAAGGTCTTGTATAACATACTTGAGTTTAAGACAATAATTAGTCTTATGTCCTTTGTTTTTATGAAAGACACAATAGGCATTGTCATTCTACCATCTTGGTTTAACTTCTGGTTCCCAAGGTTTCAATTTGGGAATTGTGAGGACTTTATTATCCAAGAGTGTCTTCAAAACTATCTCAAAAGGATCTCCCAATGGATTAAATGTTCTTTGAGGTCTAGTCCATGGTTTACTCTTGTTGTTCTCATTATTTTCTCTTGGTATTGTATTTGTTACCTTAGCTTCTTTGTTCGCTTGTAAGCTGTTTGTTAGATTGAACACTGCTGGTTTAGGATTACCATTGGATGCATCTACCACTCCATCATTAACAACATTCTTGTTTTGTTTCCACCACTTAGGCTTTTTGTTGTAGTTAATAGATTTTTTATCACTTTGGAGTGTGATTTCTCCTTTCTTAACCATGACATCTTTAACATGGATGGCATTCTTGATCATCCTATCAAAACTTGGTGAATCTTGCATTTGTAATGTATAGTTCATTTCGGGTACCAAGTTGTTAATAAATATTTCCATCTTTTTTTATTCTGGTATTTCTCTTGAGTACCTACCTAATATTTTCCTCCACCTTTGTAAAAATTGTGTAAAGGATTCACCGGTTCACTACTTTTTGTTACATATATCCATCATGGTTATGTTATGTTGTATATTATAGGAGTAATGTTGAATAAAATATTGGATCAACTCCTCAAAATATTTCACACTTGGTATGAGTTTGGAGAACCACTCCATAGCATTTCTGCCTAAACTTCCCAGAAATATCCTCATTAGGTAGGTAGGTAGGTTCATGCATGTACTCAATGCTTAGAGCACAAAACTCTCTCACATGGTCATGAGGATCAGTTCTCACATGTACTTGTCATATTTGGGTCTTGCCATGTTGGGAGGAAATGGAACCATGTTGATACTCTTGTCAAAAGGAAATGGGCATATGTGGTCCAAAGAGTATTTTTTTGTTGGTTTGACCTTTTCTTGCTTGAGTGTTGCAAGTTCGGATTGGATTAAGGTCAATTGTTTGGTGAGAATAGAAAAAGGTGTCGGTACCTCTTTTTCCTTTAGTCTTTCAATGTCATAATCTTTAGGGAGTTTGATTCCAAGAGATGCTAGATGTGGGAAGTATTTTTCCTTGTCTTCACCAATGATCTTTTCCAATGTCCTTTGGAATTTTCTAAATTGTTTGAGCTTTTTGTACTCTTCCTCGGGTACATCTTCATTACTATCTGAGTCAAACAAAGGATGGTTGATATGTTGTTCTTCCTTGCTACTATTGTCTTGGTCTCTTTGGTTTTATTCATTGTTTTAGTCTTCAAAAGCTCTACTCCATCCTTGATGAGGAGCGTCCATTGCAGGTGAGTCTTGATCAAATAGAGGACTACGAGATGTCTCTCCTTGTTGAAATTATAGTAATCTAGGAGGTATCTCTAATTTTTCAGCAATATACTTGTTGCATCTCATGTTAACCATGAAAGCTGGATCTCAACTTTGTCAAAGGTTTTCCAATAGTGTCAAATAGGATCTCAATTTGTCCAAGTAAGTGTGTCCAAGCAGTGAAAGATTGTTTATGTTTGTTGGAACTGAATGACTCCATCGTCAAAGGGTTATAATGGCCTGATAGTGAGTTGGGAATCAAGAGGTTTTGATAAGTGATTAGACCACACATTTTGAGACCAATTGTGAGAATCCAAAAGGACATGCAAGGTAGACTTGTAAGAAAGTTGTGAAACAGTGACAGGCGGACCAACAAGAGCAACAAGACCAGACTGAAGAGCCAAAAGGGTATCAAAAAGTAATGAATTTCTCTGAGAGACACATGTGTAAGTTCCCACTATCCTAGATGTGACTCCCTAAATTTGAGGTTTGATTTTCCAGATGCGATCTTATGCTAACCAGATGCGAGTTTTGATTTCCAGGATGCGAGCAACTTTACTGCATGCGAGCCAGGAATGACCATAAGTGACTAAGTTCCCTAGATGTGAGATAATGCAACCAGATGTGACCTAGGATAGACCAAAAGTGAGCCTCTTATGGTTTTTCATTTTTTTGTCAAATTTGTCTCGAAGTTCATGAAAATTGTCTGACAGCAGAGTTTTTCTGAGACTTTCCAGTGAGTTGTAAACAACATGTATGTTAGGGAATGAAAATTATTTGTTGTTTCAAGGAGTTTATATTTTTAGTGAGCTTTTAGGACACATCAAATAATGTGATCAAACACTTTCCCTATTCCCTAGATTCTGAGCATAGAATGACAATATTTTCCCGTAGACTCAGGTACACACTCACACGCTAATTAGAATATAACCATCACCAAGCATCCAAGCATGCAATGGCTCCAGTCATGATGCCATATTAGCCGACCCCAAAGGCAAGTGATGACACAAAATTATGAGTATGTTAGGGAAATTACTATTTTCCTTGCACAAAGATTATCACCCTTTTTGAGATAAATCGGGTAGTTTGACTACAAGTGTTTTGTAATTGTGGGCATCTGTTCGCAATCATCCCCCATATAATTGCATAAGGAAAAATTGAGGTGTATATCCCTATGAGTACTCAAATGTGTGTAGTCTCACAAGCAAGATTCAAGCGGCTCCACTCTACACACACTCAAGCATATTTAAGGAATGATGTCAAAATTCTAGGAACAAAACTGACTACATCTTCCGAGGCTTTTGCCTAAAAAGAAGTGATTATTTATAGTGAGTTGGAAGGTTTGGCATAAAACCTGTCCTCATTTGGGTCATCCTGGGAGATTTTTTCCTCAACCGGTAGGCCCTCTAATTTTTTTAAAAGCAATTAAAAGGATTGGCGAGCTTAGGAGTCTAGATTTATAATTCTTCAAAAGAAGAAGAGCATACTCTCCTATTCCATGCCATTTTCTCTCACAAACACACCAAACATGTTCATTTCCTCAAAATTTGTAACTCAAAACTCAATCTCCCATGGAGAGTCTTTGATTCTTCCACTTGGAAAGAAGAGAAAATCCTCTAGTGAGACTAAGTAGTAAGCTTAAGTTCAACTTTTAAGTTCCTATTGTAAGAAAGCACAAAGCATATGAAAGCAAATTTGTGTTGTTCAATTTCCCCAAATTAGGTGATTTGCTTGTTCATTTACTTTTCCAAAATTAGACAATGAGTTTGCTTTGTTCAATTTACCACAAGATTTAGTGCTTTGATTGTTCAATTACTATCCAAAAGAATTAGACAATGTGCTTGTTCATTTACCCACAAGATTTAGTGAATAGCTTGTTCAATTAGTATCCCAAAAGAATTTAGATAAGTGAGTTTGCTTTGTTCAATTTCCCCCCAAATTCCTATCAAATCTTAAATTGACTTGTGAGTTTCTGATTTTCCTTAAAGGAAAAGAGCATAATCCTCTGGTCAATTTACTAAGTGATGGAAAATGTATTTAGTTTTAAAGCTTTGAACAAATAGAGGTCAAGTTGAGAGGTTGGGAAACCTGCAAACCACAAGTTAATAGTTACTTTCCACCTCTTTGAGAAAAAAGGCTCTGGCAGCAACCTAGAATCAAAATTTAGGCTGCTCAAGACACATAAACATACATGATCAAAAGATTATTGGTTAGCCTTTTGAATTTGTAAATCAATCAACCAAATCTGACTGCCTTTCCTAGATGCAAGCATAGATTTCTTGTATGCAATTAATAGTTCTGAATGTGATTCTTTACACAAAATGTGATGCAGGATCTACTGGATGCGAGTTTGTACCAGATGCGATAAATTTTATACCAGATGCAAATTTTGAAACCTGGGATATGATCTAATTTCTCGTATGTGAGGATCTTTACTACATGCGATCCTTGACAACTAAAGGTGACTCTGAACCTAAAAACAAAGAATTCAAATTAGCCAAAAATTATTAGAAAATGAGGAGAAATCCAAGGATTTACCCCACGGTGGGTGCCAGAAATGTGTGCGTATTTTGTGGATCTGCTAACTGCAACAAAACACTTCAATATGTTATTGCATTAGTGAAATAACATGAAATATAAGAGTTAGAACACATATCAATCACCAAAATCCACATATTTCTCCCTATTTAATAAGAGTATGAAATATGCTATAATTGCCCTCAGATTATGCATAAATTAGTGACAACATCATGCTTAGAATGGAAGATTTAACTAAAATGCAAGCTAAAATGCTCAATCAAAGTTCATTTTAGAGCTCCAACTGAAAGATTATGAAATTATAAATGTTTGAGCTAAAATGCATTTAAAATCTTTAAGAGTATGAGCAGCATAACATTGCAAATGAAATTCTAAAATTACGGGCCCATTGACCTCAAAATTCATTCCATTTATAGAGGATTTTGAGGAATGAGAGGTTACGATTGATTTGTGAAGAGAGGTGGAGATTGAATCTTTGGTGATCTATGTGAGGAGATCCAAGTGATTTAAATCTCATTGGCTAGAGAATTGACTTTCCCTTTTGTAAGTGAGGAGTTGTAATTAGGATTTTATTTAATTCCTTTTAATTAATTACCTTAGCCATGTATTTATTTCTTTTTGATTTAATTGATTTGATTTGATTTAATTGGCTAAAACAATTAATGTAAACTAGTGATAAGATCACTTACGAGATTAAATTTGATTTAAATGAATTATGTCAATTAATTGAAGAATTGTCTTGAAATAATTAGGGGTATGATCACACTTAGGGAAAATAGGATCTATGGACAGAGAAGACCAAATTAGAGTGGTTACATGAGGTATATAAGAAAGGCCTCATCCCTCATTTTGAGATCCATTTGATCTTATCCATGACCTCTCTCAAGCATTCAAGTTCTCAAGCATTTGTTCAAGCAGGCACGCAAGAGATCAAGCATTCCAAGCATTGAAGTTTAGGGAGTAATTTGTAGATCCAAAGTTTTTTGTAGGAATCTATGATATCCTTTTCATTCAAGTTAGCAGCCAAGTCAAGTTCACTCATCTTCTTAGGCATTTTGAAATCAAGAAGGTTTATGAAGGTATAACCATTTTGTTTTTAGATCTAGCCTTTACTTTATATCAACACACTTTCCTTTCAAGTTTATTTAATTTATATTTCATGTTTAATACCTAAACTAGGGTTTGACTTAGGAAAACCCCTTTCTAGACAACCTTTACTCCATTTTATGTGTGCAATAATATGTGACATTGATACAAAAAGATATACAAATAGATAAAGAAATTGGCTATTGTATGCAACTAAATTCATCAAAAAGTGCATGGAATAGGGTGAGTGAGTTGCTCCAATCCTAGGAATAGGATATACAGGTCGCCCAAATCCATCCATTACAACCTAAAATTTTGACTATAGGTAAGTTATAGTTTGCCTTCATTATTTCTACTTCATGAATTGGTCTATCTATTTCAAGTCATCCCTTGCATGCAAAAAACTAACTTTTCTTTCTCTAGATCTTGAATTTGCATTTACATAACCGTATTTCACATACATTACACATTTTCCAGTGCATTCACCTAGTTATTCATTCCTCTTGAGGTCTAGAGGATCACCTTCCTTCTAATTTAATAAAAATAAATAGGTGCATGACATATTCCTTGTTTGTATGCATGGTCATGTGATTCCTATTATGCACTCTCATTTCTTATGTTACACATTGGTTGTTTGCATTTTTTCCCTTTGCTCGAATACATCCCACAACATATGTCATAACATCTCCTCTTTGATCCTTCATTTAATGAATTGAACTTAATGGAATACTTGGGAGAAGATGAAATTTTTCTTGAGTTATCTTATACTGACTGGGTCTTATTTAATTAACGTATAAAATAGACAGTTTTAATGAATTGGAATTGTAATGAAAGAGACTGGACATTTTTGAAAGAGACAAAGGTGACATGTGAAGGAGGGACGGTGGTAGTTAGAGGAAGCCACGCGTGAGTAATAAGGAAGATAGGGAGGCATAAAGTAAAGGTGAGTGATGAGGTAAGGAGTTACCACGTAGAGTTCTGGGAGAAAAACCAACGTGGAAGGTGAGAATTAGCATTGTAGATTGGGATGACACAACTGGTAGAGTTAAAGAAACATAGAGTAAAGTAATAGTAAATAAAAGAAGGAGCATGCAAAATTAAAGGAAAAAGAGAGCAACATTTTTAGGGAGACCTACGCTTATTTATTTCGGGGACAAACGATATCCATTGGAGGCAGTTAGAAAAAAGAAGCGGTTGTTTGTGGAGGTTACACACTGCATATAGAAGGAGTGGTTTTTCAGTGCTAGGCAGATACTTATGTGATCCATCTTAATCTTGGAAGCAATAATATTCTTTAGCACACATGAAATACTCCAGGTTCCCATTTATTTACATCATAAACTCTAAAATTTTCTTTAAAAATCTATTGAATTGATTATGATACTGCGTATTGTTTGTTGTGATTGTCCAAATGTATACAATTTGTTGTGATTGTCCAAATGTATATGATTTGTTGTGACTGTCTAAATGAGTACAATTTGTTGTCGGCTATATTCACTTCCAGATATTCTAATTTTTTTTATTCTCTATTGTGGAAGAGGATTGTGTTTAAAACTGCATATATATATATATATATATATTCGCCGCCATCTATGAACAACAACTATATTAGTTTGAATATCCCTGTCTTTGTACATATACTGTCTTCTTTTTGACCGTCAACTCTCTATAGGTCAATATCTCTAATAATGAACTCAAATCAACACATGAGACATTATTTTTAGTTATCTTAAAAATAGATAGCATTCATAACTTTCTCTAGCAACCAAAAACTCAACCAATTTCTCTGTTGTTTGCGTATATTTTTTTTTGTGGATAAAATTCCAGTATCATGTTATTTCAATTTTTGTTGAAAATAACTAAACTTTACTTTGAATTTAGGAAGGATATAGGGAAACCACGTTTTAGGAATTTAACAAAAAGGATCACTTAGGAAACATAAAATATTTTCCTTTTTTTTCATCATATGTACCTTCCATTTATTTAAAACTCAGACTTACATAGCTTAACACAAAGAGACAAATTGAAAACCAAAATTAGAATTAGAGCTGAAATGAAAAATAAACTGAAGACTAAGTTTTTCCTTGCGATGACTATTAGTTTACTTTACTATCCAGCACAAAGAATTGTACTCGAGTTATGACAAAACTTTCCTACTATTCCTAGATGAGATTTTGTTTATTTAATTTATTTTCTCATAACTTAATAGACATTATGGAAAGTAGGTTTTAGTTTATTATTTTTATGCTGAATCCCTGCTTGTGGTGTAGTTTTTAAGATTTTTATTGAAATTTTGGATATGTAAAGGAAGGTGTAGTATGTAGAATACTAGGAAAGGGTAATATGTTTTGTTCATTACCTGCCAGTAGAAGTCTGGTATTAAAGTGCTTTGGCCAAATCTTTGTACCATTTGTTTCCTTAAATGTGTACGATTATGTTTCATCTTCCTGGATTTGTGATTAGTTCTATTTAGACATATGTGGAAAGTAGTTAGTCTCACAAACACACCAGATTCCTTCTAATCCATAAGTACCAGGTAATAGACTTCTTGGACAGGGTCGGTGCACTCTTCATTTTAGGATGAGCCCTGGGCGAGCTAACCACTTTGTGGCTGGGTGGATTAAGCCCCTAAACCACACTCTCATCTCAAGATTTGCATATGGATTGGTTTCTGATGGTTTAGGAGACCAAAGCATGTAGACAGAAAATTGGCGCAACAAATAGCCTTCCAACAATCCCATGAACAACATGTTAAAATCCTGCATTCAAAAGTTAATACAGTTGTTAAAACTGTTAACCACATTGAAGCAATGACCGAGTCAACCAGTCAACAGTCTCTCCATGTTGAGACCACAGTCATAAAGGAATCCACATAAATCAAATCACAAGTGGATGATGTGTTGAAAGAATCCACTGGCATTAAAGTCCAAGTGGATAATCTGATAAACAAGCTTCAAAACTTGTCCATACAGTCAGCCTGACCTATCAACTCCCTGAAATTTCAAGATACCTCAGCCAGTTATCTTCAAGCCCAGTATAAGGGAAAAGGAATAACCACAAATATCCATGAACCAGAGATTGAGCAAATCTGGGATACTGCTACTGGTACTATGAGAACAACAACTCCAGAAGAAAAAAGAAAAGGAAAGATACAGATGACCAGAGGACCAAACACTGGAGGAAATGATCCATTTAGAAACCTCCATAACTTTAGAGCAGATACACCTCCATTGGTTAATTTTGATACCTATGACACAACTGAGAATCTCAGAAACATAGATGCCATTAGAGCATGGGTAATTAACTACATGGCCACAAATACTAGTGTATCAGAACAAGATGTTATCCATCAAGCTCTCAATTCATTTACAGGAATAGCCAAAAGAGTTTGGGATCATCTTGATAATACTTATAGAACTGATCTAATCACTAATGGTATAGATCAGGTATGTGCACAACTAATAAGAATGTTTTTAGGCAAAACTGATGCTCTTGAAAGTATAGCCTATAGAAGGTTTATCAATAACAAATGTTGTGACCTGTCCAAATTTGATGAATACTGTGCCGAACAATTCATCAAATTCTATCAGTCTGGACATGAATAGAACCAGGAGTTTATGTACTCCATTTTTGTAAAAATCTTTGAAGGCCTAGGAGATTATTATCATAAGAGAATACTAGAAAATCTAGTAGATGAAAATTTGACTGTCAAGGAACTAACCTTCCTACAGTTAATTCAATTCCTAAAAGAAATTAACGAATCAGTTTGTCTTGAGGTCAACAAAAGGAAGGAATTGAAAAAAGTCAAACCTCTTCTTTCTCCTACTGTATAAAAATATTTAACACCACCATATGGATGTGGTAAAACTTTCCACAGGCACAAAACCCAAGAGAAAGGATGTTCTGAGTGCTCAGATAGGAAAGGAAAGTTCTCAAGAAAGAAATATAGTCAGCGAAAAGGCTATTTTTGCAAGAAGAATAGGTTTAAAGGAAAAAGTAAATGGAAACCCACATGTTACATTTGTAAGGGTGACCATTTCGCCAATAAGTTCCCTGACAAGAACAAAGCTAAGTTCAAAGGTAAGGAATGAATGTTGAACTGGATTAGAAGATCCAGAAGAATTTATGTTTATTAATGACTACCCCTCTGACTCTGAGGATATCATTCTTTCTGATGAAGAAGATACTAATTATAGTATCAAATTAAGTCAATCTGAATCTGAACACTTTGTTGATTCTAAAGAACATCTAGAATTAGATACTGACTCTAAAGTATCATTCTACTGTAGAATGATGAAAGGAGCCCCTAATTCACAGCAAGTCCTGGAAAGGATCATAACAGAAATCAGTGAGCTTGAAATAAAATAGAAAGCAATGAATATGGGTCCTGAAACCTGGAAAAAAAATAGGCTCAGATTGGCTAACCTACAAACTCAGAAAAAAGAAATACTAGCCAGTCATTTAACTAGTAGTCACAGTCTAGTCCATGGATATAAGATTCCACCTTGGCAAAAGGAAAGGTCTCCTACTTTTGGAGGTTGTCATGGTCCAGGTTCCTACAGACCACCTTTAAGATCTACTCTCCCTAGTCTATTTCACACATCCAATCCTATTGGCCAAAAGACTATGACAGAAGCCCCTACACTAGGCAGCATGGCTAGAAGAATCTAGCGACAACACCGCAAGGAATTCCTCAAAAAGGTTGTCAACCAAGCCAGATAATAACTTGAAGAACTCTCTCAAGAAGAGAATGAAAATCTTCAAGAAGAATTAGAAAAAGGAAAAGAATTGGAACAATTCTCTTCCAAGATAGATCTAGCATAAACAACACTTCAACTTACTACCATAGATGATTTTTTCTGCTATGAAAAATCATACAGTCTGTATATGCACACAGCTATGGTAACAGAAGGATTTGATCCAAACACTAGTGAACAAATCAAAGAAGAAATGACAGAAGTCTATGAGCAAGAAGATGAAGAAAACTTTGTGCAACACATTCAACACTGTAGAGTCACAAAGAAACCAATCCAGACATATTGTCCAGGTTTGGAACTTTGTGTACACTTCAGAGGTACAAATTCTTATCCCTTAGCCTTTCTATGGGATACTGGTGTTGATCTAAATATAGCTAGATATCACTATTTTCCTCAGGACCAATGGATAAAAGGTAATACATAAATTACTTCTGGGAATAGAAAACATATGTCTAATCTAGTGTGTAAGGTACCTATTGAATTTGATGATGGAAACCAAGATGAACTAACATTTGTCCATTATGAGATTGATGGTTATGATGGTATCATTAGCAACACAACAATGCAACAATGGGAACCTATTCTAATCACTAAAGAATCCATCAGTCTAAACCATCACAAGGTACCACGGCTACAGACAGAATTTTCCTACACTAGCAAAGCAGAACCAGTGGTCGTCAAATCCAGAAACATGACCTAGATTGCAAAACAAGTCAAAGCTTCAGCTCCACAAATAGAACTGTTGAAGCAACAATTCAGCTCAACAGTAATGACAAAAGATCTCAATAAGCAACAGCGTAATCTAACCTGTAGATTACCTTTACAGAAGGATCCTGATGGTAAGGAAACTCTCCCTAAAGCTAAAGCTAACTACTTCATCATGAGTCCATAGGAAAAAGAGCTTTCTAAAAAGGAGATTGAAGAACTCTTAGACCAAGGATTTATATCCTCTTCCTCATCACCTTTCTCATGTCATGCCATATACGTTCCAAAGTTTGATGAGCAAGGCTAAGACTTATCTGAAAAAAGTTTAGTTGTCAACTATAAACATTTAAATAGTTGTTTGCTTGATAAAAAATATCCACTGCCTAGTAAAGATCATATCTGGCAGTCTATCCAAGGGAGTCATATTTATTCCAAGTTTGATTTAACCAAAGGGTTTTGGCAAATTACCATCCATCCCGATGACCATTTCAAGACAGATTTTTCTGTCCCTCAAGGTCTCTACAAATGGAATGTCCTTCCATTTGGCATTAAAATGGCACAATCCATTTTTCAACAACACATGGATAATATTTTTTGAAAATACTCCAAATTCATCATTCCCTACATTGATGATATCCTTGTGTTTAGCCAAAGTCCTTCTGCACATCTTGACCACCTCCATCAGGTTTTACATATCTGCCAACACCGTGGTCTCACTATACATCCCACTAAATCTCACTTTGCCCAAGACTCCATTATCGGCATTGGCATTCGTCTTCTTCTTAGGGGGAGAATGGAAGCACAAACTCATATACTTCAATGAATTGCCAATCTCCCAGTAACCACCATCAAAGAATTACAGAGATTCTTAGGCCTAGTCAATTACATTGTAGGATTCTATTCCAATATTGCACAAGATCGACTAATAGCAAATTAGTTACTTCAGAAGAATCCCCCTGCTTGGTCCAAATAGCATAATTAGGCTATTGAGTGCATCAAACAGAAATGTACACAGCTCCTTGGTCTACATTTACCTGGACCTGGTGCAAAATTAATATAAATAGATGCTAGCAAACATACTTGGGCTGGTATCCTAAAAGAAAATAACTCTCAAGGAAAAGAGGAAATCGTAAGGTATGTGTCTATTAACTCCAAAGGAAGTGAAATCAATTACCACAGTACGCATAAGGAAATCTTAGTAGTAATCAATTCTTTAAAAAAGTATATATATGTTTATTGCTGATAAAAGATTTCTGATTTGAAGAGATCTCCAGAATCTTAGAGGATTCTTTAAAAAGGAATCTAAACACAAGGTAATAAGAGGACGCCTTCTCAGATGGGCTCAATTTCTTAATACCTTTGATTTTGACATAGAACATATTCCTGGAGATAAAAATATCTTTGCGGATTTCCTAACCAGAGAAGGAGCACCACAAGCCACAGGCAATGTAATAATTGTCCACATCCGCGAAGAATGTTGGTGGGAAGAAAGTTGTCCAGACTTCAGCACCAATCCATTTGAAAGAAGAGATAGAAGAAATTTTGATTTAGCTAATGATTATCTCTCTGACAGGCTTTGCATGTTACAAGAAAAAATGATCCTAACAGCCCCAAATATTTGGGACCCTAGCAAAATTTTCCATATAGGAGAAAATGATGAACCAGTGGATGAAGAAATTGCACAGTTCCTATATGCACCAACAGTCCAATATCAGATACCTACCCGATTTCTTAATTCACCAATTCAAAGACCTAAAACATGGCTGCATCAAGAACAAGGAGTACAACTCATCCAAGATTTGTTCCAAGGCCCTTATCCTACAACCTTTCCTCTGGAATTCTCGGGATACTATGAATTCCTATGGCGACATACCTTTGGATCTTGAGAAGATACACTCATCAACAGAAATATCTGTATGAACTATGGACCATGAGGTTTTAGATCATATTTTCAGCAATTGACAATAGGAGCTTGACTTCGCCACCTACTTGTCATAGAAGCATCAGTATGGATTTTTCCATCCACGTACCGATCAGATTTGGGAAATACTCTAGCCAAATCTCAAGGGATACATGGAACATACAAATCCAAAACACTCAGAATACTATGGAAGGGACCTGATCCATCGCATCCACCCTACACTAGAGAAGAACCTCATGAAAACTGCTACCATGCTGGATGCATTGACGACTTTATCGACAGCGACACTTAATAAACATTATTGTAAAAGATAATATATGGGGTTGTCATCTATTCTCTCTTCTTTAGAATTCATCTGATAAGATAAATTAGTCTAGGTAAACTAATCCCTGTCTTTTCGCCAAAATCCATCGAAATAGGTTTTTGATTCTTTTCCTCAAAAGAACTTGACTTATTATGGCTCTGGTTTAATGTAATCTACACCACCATTTGGATAAAATGTTAACTCTAGTAACTCAATTCTGGTTGAGAAAAACTGAGGGTAGACTCAAACTACCATTCAAAAGGGTTAGTCCAATTCCTTAAATAGGACCCGTGTTTCTCTCTCTTCACGAGATAGAAAAGAGATATCTTCGTAGTCACTTTTGGATGTAAAGTGAACACATCACGAGTTGCATGTCCCCACTTGTTTGTCTACCAATACGTTGTTCTGTAGATATTGGGGTCCACCCAAACTGACATATAGGTCATAGTGGGCATCTACTTTTGGTAGTGCACATTGCTTTAATAAGCGGTCTGACTGATTGTTGCCATGCGACATGCATTGGTACCCTCTCTTCCTCATCCTTGCCTATATAATGAAGATTTTTGACTCAAGGAAGGCATTCAGAGTAGAGTAAGTCTTAGAGAGTCTAGAATAGCTCTCCAAGTAGAGAGTATGCTCTCATCCTTCGGATTATCATAAATCAAACCTTGCTATAAGTATGTCTGAGTCAGTTAGAAAGCAAATCATTATCAGCAGTTGTATCTTGATAGTAGTTGGTATAGTCTATCTAGTTATATGGCTTGTTAATATATAAGCACCTAATTTATGCAGTGGAAGTAGATCCTCTTCTTCTCTCAGAGCTTGTGTCAAAATATGATATCAGAGCCTATGTATCTGAATATTTGTATCAGATGTAAATCTGTTTCATAGAAAACCCTTTAATGAAAAGCATTTTGTGTTCACACATTTCCATCTGTTCTGTCTTTTTCTTAACCCGTCTAGCTAACTTATAAATCTCTCAATATAGTTCTTCTTATGGACTCTTGAATCTATCACAAAAGCATTGTAAGACCTCGTTAGTAAGACCAGTGTGAAGCCATGTGAAGGCGTGTAGGGCAGATGGCAGGCAGTGAATTTTTTAGTTTGAGCGAGAATTCGAGCACTGGTTCAAGCATAAGCAATGACAGACAAAGGACAAAGCAGCACAGATTCAAAAATGTGGGATCATACAGATGCCCAAAATCAAGAGGCAAGTTACACAAATTTCTTTGCCCAATAAGAACAAGATTTTACTTTACATGAAGCAGATGCAAATATTTTAGGTCAAAGCAATGATATAGGTTATAGATTTGATAATAAGAACTTCACAGCTCCTAGAATCAAACCTGCTAATATTTATACAGCTATTCCTAAAGATTTAAAAGATGTTTTTTCTTATAAAAGCGTTAGTAGATGTAAATTCGCTGAACTTCAGCATACTGTTACCAATGGAACTGAGAAAGGTCTAAAATTATTCACTGTTCAAGAACTTAGTGAATTACAACAAAAAGAAAAGGCTAGTCCAAAGAACTTTCAATATATGCATATATCTTATGTAAAGATTAGCGTATTAGGTCATTATAGAAAGGGTTTACCCATCATCATCCTAATGCTATTAAAGGATGTTAGAATCACTAAAACCTCTCATGCTCTACTTGGACGAGCTTGTGACTCTATGTCAAATAGCCCTATTTGCATAGACTACACTCTAGATTATTCTGTCAGTCTAAAAGATGCCAACTTAGATGATGTCCTAACCTATGAATTCAAAACCAAGAACGCCTACTTTAAAGAAGCATCTGTGGATCATACTTTAACCTTTCTGGTACCTTATCGACTGTTCAATAAGTCGCTACCCTAAATGATCAATCCCAGAAAATCCTTAAGTCCTGAAGAAGTCATGTCCACTATTTGGAAGTCCACTAGTCCAACTACACAGTTACGAGCCCCATTTATTATAAAACACAAAGATATCAAGATGCCAACTGAATGGGCACTTGAACTATGGAGCAAAGATGCTCATCATGAGAAGCCTACACAATTGCAAGGTATTAATATCCAAGAAACTGATACCCATGCAATACTTAACTTTGCAAACCCAAAGCTTTCCTGCTCTCAGTCTATCAAATATGCCACTCGCACACCTGTGATTCAACCTCAACCTTTAGTGTCTGTTTAACCTACTCCGGGTATGGAGTCTTTATTCACATTCCTATATTTGTAGTCTTCCCTTCCAAAATCCACTCCTCAATCTAGTGGTAATACCTCTTCCTATTCACATGTACATTTCTCTAAACTAGAAGATGGCAAGCTAAAATGTGACAATTGTAGTTTTGTCTTCTCTACCGGCAAAAATCGTATGATGTCTAGCTACATTGTCACTTTCCCAAAGCTAGACAACCAGAATGAAAAAGCTATAGAAAAAGTCACTCCTGTAGGAAAATCTATCACACCAGGAGTCATACCTTCATTCTCTAATTTTTTGCAACTAGATCCGACTGGTAAATACCAAATAGATTTTTGGGCACAACATGTCTCTCCTATTGGGGAATCCCAAGTCCCTTCCCAAAGTAACTTGCTCAACTGGAACAATCTTTGTACCTGCAAGCATATGCTACTAACCAAAGACATTAAGCACCAGCAACTGCTATAGATTATTGCCCAAGATAAACAATATGCTAGCACCCAAACAAATGCACATAAAATCCTAGCCTTTATCAAACAGCTAGAAGCCCGTGTCACCAAAGAATGGCAGGATGAAATATTTTTATTTCTCTGAAAACTCTGTACTAACTTCACTGAGTTTAAGAAACATGTCAAAGCATGGTGGGTGAAACAAATAGCCTTCCAACAATCCCATGAAAAACATGTTAAAATCCTGCATTCAGAAGTTAATACAGTTGTTAAAACTGTTAACTACATTGAAGCAATGACCCAATCAACCAGTCAACAGTCTCTCCATGTTGAGACCACAGTCATAAAGGAATCCATAGAAATCAAATCACAAGTGGATGATGTGTTGAAAGAATCCACTAACATTAAAGTCCAAGTGGATAATCTGACAAACAAGCTTCAAAACTTATCCATACAGTCAGCCTAACCTATCAAGTCCCCAAACTTTCTAGATACCTCAGCCAATTATCTTCGAGCCCAATATAAGGGAAAAGGGCTAACCACAAATATCTCTGAACCAGAGATTGAGAAAATCTAGGATATTGCTACTGGTACTATGAGAACAACAACTCCAGAAGAAAAAAGAAAAGGAAAGATACAGATGACCAGAGGACCAAACACTAGAGGAAATGATCCATTTAGAAACCTCCAGAACTTTAGACCAGATACACCTCCATTGGTTGATTTTAATACCTATGACACAACTAAGAATCTCAGAAACATAGATGCCATTAGAGCATGGGTAATTAACTACATGGCCACAAATACTAGTGTATCAGAACAAGATGTTATCCGGAAAGCTCTCAATTCATTTACAGGCATAGCCAAAAGAGTTTGGGATCGTCTTGATAATACTTATAGAACTGATCTAATCACTGATGGTTTAGATCAGGTATGAGCAACTGGTAAGAATGTTTGTAGGCAAAACTGATGCTCTTGAAAGTATAGCCTACATAAGGTTTATCAATAACAAATGTTGTGACCTGTCCAAATTTGATGAATATTGTGCCGAATAATTCATCAACTTCTATCAGTCTGGACATGAACAGAACCAAGATTTTGTGTACTCCATTTTTGTAAAAAGCTTTGAAGGCCTAGGAGATTATTATCATAACAGAATACTAGAAAATCTAGTAGATGAAAATTTGACTATCAAGGAACTAACCTTCCCATAGTTAACTCAATTCCTGAAAGAAATTAATGAATCAGTTTGTCTTGAGGTCAACAAAAGGAAGGAATTGAAAAAATTCAAACCTCTTATTTCTCCTATTGTATGTAAATCTTTAACACCACTATATGGATGTGGTAAAACTTTCCATAGGCACAAAACCTGAGACAAAGGATGTTCTGAGTGCTCAGATAGGAAAGGAAAGTTCTCAAGAAAGAAATATAGTCAGTGAAAAGGCTATTTTCGCAAGAAGAATAGGTTTAAAGGAAAAAGTAAATGGAAACCCACCTGTTAGATTTGTAAGGGTGACGATTTCACAAATAAGTGCCTTGACAAGAACAAAGCTAAGTTCAAAGGTAAGGCACAAATGTTGAAAGAATCTGGATTAGAAGATCCAGAATAATTTGTGTTTATTAATGACTACCCCTCTAACTGTGAGGATATCATTCTTTCTGATGAAGAAGATACTAATTATAGTATCAAATTAAGTCAATCTGAATCTGAACACTTTTTTGATTCTAAAGAACATCTAGAATTAGATACCGACTCTGAAGTATCATTCTACTATAGAATGATGAGAGGAGCCCTTGATTCATAGCAAGTCATGGAAAGGATCATAACATAAATCAGTGAGCTTGAAAGAAAACAGAAAGCAGTGAATATGGGTCCTGAAACCTGGCAAAAAAATAGGCTCAGATTGGCTAACCTACAAACTAAAAAAAAAAAAAATACTAGCCATTCATTCAACTAGTAGTCATAGTCTAGACCATGGATATAAGATTCTACCTTGGCAAAAGGAAAGGTCTCCTACTTTTGGAGGTCGCCATGGTCCAGGTTCCTACAGACCACCTTTAAGATCTACTCGCCCTAGTCTATTTCACACATCCAATCCTATTGGCCAAAAGACTATGATAGAAGTCCCTGCACCAGGCAACATGGCTAGAAGAATCCGGCGACAACACCGCAAGGAATTCCTCAAAAAGGTTGTCAACCAAGCCAGAGAAGAAATTAAAGAACTCTCTCAAGAAGAGAATGGAAATCTCCAAGAAGAATTAGAAAAAGGAAAAGAATTGGAACAATTCTCTTCCAAGATAGATCTAGCAGAAACAACACCTCAACTTACTACCATAGATGATTTTTTTTTCCATGAAAAATAATACAGTCCGTATATGCACACAACTATGCTAACAGAAGGATTTGATCCAAACACAGGTGAACAAATCAAATAAGAAACAACAGAAGTCTATGAGCAAGAAGATGAAGAAAAATTTGTGCAACATAGTCAACACTATAGAGTCACAAAGAAACCAATCCAGACATCTTGTTGAGGTTTGGAACTTCATGTACACTTCAGTGGTACAACTTCTTATCCCTTAGCCTTTCTATGGGATACTGGTGCTAATCTAAATATAGCTAGATATCATTATTTTCCTCTAGACCAATGGATAAAAGGTAATACAGAAATTACTTTTGGGAATGGAAAATATATGTCTAATCTGGTGTGTAAGGCACCTATTGAATTTGATGATGGACACCAAGATGAACTAACATTTGTCCATTATGAGATTGATGGTTATGATGGTATCATTGGCAGCACATCAATGCAACAATGGGAACCTATTCTAATCACTAAAGAATATATCAGTCTAAACCATCACAAGGTACCACGGCTACAGAAAAAAATTTCCTACACTAGCAAAGCAGAACCAGTGGTCGTCAAATCCAGAAACATGGCCTGGATTGCAAAACAAGTGGAAGCTTCAGCTCCACAAATAGAACTGTTGAAGCAAAAATTCAGCTCAACAGTAATGACAAAAGATCTCAAGAAGCAACAACGTAATCTAACTTGTATATTACCTTTACAGAAGGATCCTGATGGTAAGGAAACTCTCCCTAAAGCTAAAGCTAACTACTTCATCATGAGTCCATAGGAAATAGAGCTCTATAAAAAGGAGATTGAAGAACTCTTAGACCAAGGATTTATATCCTCTTCCTCATCACCTTTCTCATGTCATGCCATGTACGTTCCAAAATTTGATGAGCAAGGCCAAGAGTTATCTGAAAAAAGGTTAGTTGTCAACTATAAACCTTTAAACAGTTGTTTTCTTGATAACCAATATCCATTGCCTAGTAAAGATCATATCTAGTAGTCTATCCAAGGGAGTCATTTTTATTCCAAGTTTTATTTAACCAAAGGGTTTTGGAAAATTACCATCCATCCCGATGACCGTTTCAAGATAGCTTTTTTTGTCCCTCAAGGTCTCTACGAATGGAATGTCCTTCCATTTGGCATTAAAATGGCACCATCCATTTTTCAACAACAGATGGATAATATTTTCTAAAAATACTCCAAATTCATCATTCCCTACATTGATGATATCCTTGTGTTTAGCCAAAGTCCTTCTGCACATCTTGACCACCTCTATCAGTTTTTACATATCTGCCAACACCATGGTCTAATTGTACATCCCACTAAATCTCACTTTGCCCAAGATTCCATTATCTACATTGGCATTCGTCTTCTTCCCGGGGGGAGAATGGAAGCACAAACTCATATACTTCAACGAATTGCCAATCTCCCAGTAACCGCCATCAAAGAATTACAGAGTTTCTTAGCCCTAGTCAATTACATTGCAGGATTCTATTCCAATATTGCACAAGATCGACTGATAGAAAATTAGTTACTTCAGAAGAATCCCCCTGCTTGGTCCAAAAAGAATAATCAGGCTATTGATTGCATCAAATAGAAATGTACATAGCTCCTTTCTCTGCATTTACCTGGACCTGGTGCAAAAGTAATAGAAACAGATGCTAGCGAACATACCTGGGCTGGTATCCTTAAAACAAAGAACTCTCAAGGAAAAGAGGAAATCATAAGGTATGTGTCTAGTAACTCCAAAGGAAGTGAAAACAATTACCATAGTATGCATAAGGAAATCTTAGCAGTAATCAATTCTTTTTAAAAGTATATATATGTTTATTGCTGATAAAAGATTTATGATTCGAAGTGATCTCCAGAATCTCGGAGGATTCTTTAAAAAGGAATCTAAAGACAAGGTAATAAGAGGACGCCTTCTCAGATGGGCTCAATTTCTTAACACCTTTGATTTTGACATAGAACATATTTTTGGAGATAAAAATATCTTTGCAGATTTCCTAACCAGAGAAGGAGCACCACAAGCCACAGGAAATGTAAGAATTGTCCGCATCCGTGAAGAATGTTGGTGGGAAGAAAGTTGTCCAGACTTCAGCACCAATCCATTTGAAAGAAGAGATAGAAGAAATTTTGATTTAGCTAATGATTATCTCTCTGACAAGCTTCGCATGTTACAGGAAAAAATGATCCTAATAGCCCCAAATATCTGGGACCCTAGCAGTATTTTCCATATAGGAGAAAATGATGAACCAGTGGATGAAGAAATTGCATAGTTCCTGTATGCACCAACAATCCAATATTAGATACCTATCCAATTTCTTAATCCACCAATTCAAAGACCTGAAAGATGGTTGCATCAAGAACGAGGAGTACAACTCATACGAGATCTATTCCAAGGCCCTTATCCTACAACCTTTCCTCTAGAATTCTCAGAATACTATGGAATCCTATGGTGACTTACCTTTGGATCTTGAGAAGATACACTCATCAACAAAAATATCTGTATGAACTATGGACCATGAGGTTTTGGATCAAATTTTCAGCATTGGACAATAGGAGCTCGACTTTGCCACCTACTTGTCATAGAAGCATCAGTATGGATTTCCACATCCACATACCGATCAGATTTGGGAAATACTTTAGCCCAACCTCAAGGGATACATGGACCCTACAAATCCAAAACACTCAGAATACTATGGAAGGAACCTGAATCACCACATCCACCCTACACCAAAGAAGAATCTCACAAAAATTGCTACTGTGTTGGATGCATTGACCGCTTTACTGACAGCGATGCTTAATAAATGTTGTTGTATAACCTAATTGATGGGGTTGTCATCTATTCTCTCTTCTTGAGACTTCATCCGATAAGATAAATTAGTCTGGGTAAACTAATCCCTATTTTTTCCCCAAAATCCATCCAAATAGGTTTTTGATTCTTTTCCTCAAAAGAACTTGACTTATTGTGGCTCTAGTTTAATATAATCTACCCCACCATTTAGATAAAATGTAAACTCCAGTAACTCAAGTCTGGTTGAACAAAACTAAGGGTAGACTCAAACTACCATTCAAAAGGGTTAGTCCAATTCCTTAAACAAGACCCATGTTTCTCTCTCTTCACGAGATAGAAAAGAGATTTCTCCGTAGGCACTTTCGGATGTAAAGTGAATGCATCATGAGTTGTGTTTCCCCACTCATTTGTCTACCACTACGTTGTTCCTTAGATATTGGGGTCCACCCAGACAGACATACAGGTCATAGTGGGAATCTACTTTTGGTAGTGCGCATTGCTTTAATAAGTGGTATGACTGATTGTTGCCACGCGACATGCATCAATACCCTCTCTTCCTCCTCGCCTATATAATGAAGAGTTTTGACTCAAGGAAGGTATTCAGAGTAGAGTAAGTCTTAGAGAGTCTAGAATAGCTCTACAAGTAGAGAGTATGCTCTCATCCTTCGGATGATCAGAAATCAGACCTTGCTATAGGTATGCCCGAGTCAGTTAGAAAGAAAATCATTATCAGCAGTTGTATCTTGCTAGTAGTTGGTATAGTCTGTCTACTTATATGGCTTGTTAATATATAAGCGCCCGTCAATTTATGTAGTGGAAGTAGATCCTCTTCTTCTCTCGGAGCTTGTGTCAAAATATATTAACAAAGTCACTCCTGTAGGAAAATCTGTCACACCTATATGAAGAAGCTATAGGAGAAGAAGCTATAATGGTGTCATTTTAATGCCAAATGGAAGGACATTCCATTCGTAGAGACCTTGAGGGATAGAAAAAGTTGTCTTGAAATGGTCATCGGGATGGATGGTAATTTTCCAAAACCCTTTGGCTAAATCAAACTTGGAATAAACATGACTCCCTTGGATAGGCTACCATATATGATCTTTATTGCCCAAGATAAGCAATATGCTAGCACCCAAACCAATGTGAATAAAATCCTAGCCTTTATCCAACAGCTAGAAGCCCATGTCACCAAACAATGGCAAGATGAAATATCTTTATTTCTCCGACAACTCCGTACTGAATTCACTGAGTTTAAGAAACATGCCAAAGCGTGGTGGGTGGAACAAATAGCCTTCCAACAATCCCATGAACAACATTTTAAAATCCTGCATTCAGAAGTTAATACAAATTGTTGTCATGTGGCATGCATTGGTACCCTCTCTTCCTCCTCCTTGCCTATATAATGAAGAGTTTCGACTCAAGGAAGCCATTCAGAGTAGAGTAAGTCTTAGAGAGTCTAGAATAGCTCTGCAAGTAGAGAGTATGCTCTCATCCTTTGGATGATCAGATATCAAACCTTGCTATAGGTATGCCTGAGTCAGTTAGAAAGCAAATCATTATCAGCAGTTGTATCTTGCTAGTAGTTGGTATAGTTTGTCTAGTTATATGGCTTGTTAATATATAAGCACCCGATTTATGCAGTAGAAGTAGATCCTCTTCTGCTCTCAGAGCTTGTGTCAAAATATGGTATCAGAGCCTATGTATCTGAATATTTGTATCAGCTGTAAATCTATTTCACAGAAAACCCTTTAATGAAAAGCATTTTGTGTTCACACATTTCCATCTGTTCTGTCTGTGTCTTAAGCCATCTAGCTAACTTATAAAGCTCTTAGTATAGATCTTCTTATGGAATCTTGAATCTATCACAAAAGCGTTGTAAGACGTCATTAGCAAGACCCGTGTGAAGCCATGTGAAGGCGTGTAGGGCAGATTGCAGGAAGTAAAGTTTTTAGTTTGAGCAAGAATTCGAGCACTGGTTTGAGCATAAGCAATGGCAGACAAAGGACAAAGCAACACAGATTAAAAAATAAGGGATCATACAGATTCCAAAAATCAAGAGGCAAGTTACACAAATTTCTTTGCCCAATCAGAACAAGATTTTACTTTACATGAACCAGATGCAAATATTTTAGATCAAAGCAATGATATAGGTTATAGATTTGCTGATAAGAACTTCACAGTTCCTAGAATCAAACCTACTAATATTTATACAGATATTCCTAAAGGTTTAAAAGATGTTTTTGCTTATAAAAGTGTTAGTACATGTAAAGTCGCTGAACTTCAGCATACTGTTACCAATGGAACTGAGAAAGGTCTGAAATTATTCACTGTTCAAGAACTTAGTGAATTACCACAAAAAGCAAAGGCTAGTCCAAAGAACTTTCAATATATGCATATATCTTATGTAAAGATTGACGTATTAGGTCATTATAGAAAGGGTTTACCCATCGTCATCCTAATGCTATTAAAGGATGCTAGAATCACTAAAACCTCTAATGCTCTGCTTGGAGGAGCTTGTGACTCTATGTCAAATGACCCTATTTGCATAGACTGCACTCTAGATTATTCCGTCAGTCTAAAAGATGCCAACTTAGATGATGTCCTGACCTATGAATTAAAAACCAAGAATGCCTACTTTAAATAAGCATCTGTGGATCATACTTTAACCTTTTTGGTACATTATTGACTGTTCAATAAGTCGCTACCCTTAATGATCAATCCCAGAAAGGCCTTAAGTCCTGAAGAAGGCATGTCCACTATTTGGAAGTCCACTAGTCCAACTACACAGTTACGAGCCCCATTTGTTATAAAACACAAAGATATCAAGATGCCAACTAAATGGGCACTTGAACTATGGAACAAAGATGATTAGCCTGAGAAGCCTGCAAAATTGCAAGGTATTAATATCCAAGAAACTAATAGCCATGCAATACTAAACTTTGCAAACCCAAAGCTTTCCCACTCTCAGTCTACCAGATATGTCGCTCGCACACCTATGATTCAACCTCGACCTTTAGTGTCTGTTAAACCTGCTCCAGGTATGGAGTGTTTATTCACATTCCTGTATTTGCAGTCTTCCCTTCCAAAATCCACTCCTCAGTCCCGTGGTAATACATCTTCCTGTTCACATGTATATTTCTCTGAACTAGAAGATGGCAAGCTAAAATGTGACAACTGCAGTTTTGTCTTCTCTACCAGCAAAACTCGTATCATGTCTGGCCGCATTGTCACTTTCCCTGAGCTAGCCAACCAAAATGAAGAAGCTATAGAAAAAGTCACTCCTGTAGGAAAATCTGTCACACCAGGAGTTATATCTTCATTCTCTGATTTTTTGCAACTAGATCCGACTAGTAAATACCAAATAGATTTTTGGGCGCAACATGTCTCTCCTATTGGGGAATCCCAAGTCCCTTCCCAAAGTAAGTTGCTCAATTGGAACAATCTTTGTACCCGCAAGCATATGCTGCTAACCAAAGACATTAAGAACCAACAACTGCTATAGATTATTGCCCAAGATATGCAATATGATAGCACCCAAACCAATGCACATAAAACCCTAGCCTTTATCCAACAACTAGAAGCCCGTGTCACCAAACAATGGAAGGATGAAATATCTTTATTTCTCTGACAACTCCATAATGACTTCACTGAGTTTAAGCAATATGTTGAAGTGTGGTGGGCGCAACAAATAGCCTTCCAACAATCCCATGAAAAGCATGTTAAAATCCTGTGTTCAAAAGTTAATACAGTTGTTAAAACTGTTAACCGCATTGAAGCAATGACCCAGTCAACCAGTCAATAGTCTCTCCATGTTGAGACCAAAGTCATAAAGGAATCCACAAAAATCAAATAAAAAGTGGATGATGTGTTGAAAGAATCCACTGACATTAAAGTCCAAGTGGATAATCTGAAAAACAAACTTCAAAACTTGTCCATACAGTCAGCCTGACCTATCCAGTCCCTGAACTTTTTAGATACCTTAGCCAGTTATCTTCAAGCCCAGTATAAGGGAAAAGGGCTAACCACAGATATCCCTAAACCAGACATTGAGAAAATCTGGGATACTGCTACTGGTACTATGAGAACAACAACTCCAGAAGAAAAAAGAAAAGGAAAGATACAGATGACCAGAGGACCAAACACTAGAGGAAATGATCCATTTAGAAACCTCCAGAACTTTAGAGCAGATACACCTCCATTGGCTAATTTTGATACCTATGACACAACTGAGAATCTCAGAAACATAGATGCAATTAGAGCATGGGTAATTAACTACATGGCCACAAATACTGGTGTATCAGAACAAGATTTTATCTGGCAAGCTCTCAATTCATTTACAGGCATAGCTAAAAGAGTTTGGGATCGTCTTGATAATATTTATAGAACTGATCTAATCACTAATGGTATAGAACAGGTATGTGCACAACTGATAAGAATGTTTGTAGGAAAAACTAATGCTCTTCAATGTACAGCCTACATGAGATTTATCAATAACAAATGTTGTGACCTGTCCAAATTTGATGAATACTCTGCTGAATAATTCATCAACTTCTATCAGTCTGGACATGAACAGAACCAGGAGTTTATGTACTCCATTTTTGTAAAAACCTTTGAAGGCCTAGGAGATTATTATCATAAGAGAATACTAGAAAATCTAGTAGATGAAAATTTGACTGTCAAGGAACTAACCTTCCCACAGTTAATTCAATTCCTGAAAGAAATTAACGAATCAGTTTGTCTTGAGGTCAACAAAAGGAAGGAATTGAAAAAAGTCAAACCTCTTATTTCTCCTACTGTATGTAAATCTTTAACACCGCTATATGGATGTGCTAAAACTTTCCACAGGCACAAAACCTGAGACAAAGGATGTTCTGAGTGCTCAGATAGGAAAGGAAAGTTCTCAAGAAAGAAATATAGTCAGTGAAAAGGCTATTTTCACAAGAAGAATAGGTTTAAAGGAAAAAGTAAATGGAAACCCACCTGTTACATTTGTAAGGGTGACCATTTCACCAATAAGTGCCCTGACAAGAACAAAGCTAAGTTCAAAGCTAAGGCACTAATGTTGAAAGATTCTGGATTAGAAGATCCATAAGAATTTGTGTTTATTAATGACTACCCCTCTAACTGTGAGGATATCATTCTTTCTGATGAAGAAGATACTAATTATAGTATCGATTAAGTCAATCCGAATCTGAACACTTTGTTGATTCTAAAGAACATCTAGAATCGGATACTGACTCTAAAGTATCATTCTACTGCAGAATGATGAGAGGAGCCCCCGATTCACAGAAAGTACTAGAAAGGATCATAACAGAAATAAGTGAGCTTGAAAGAAAATATAAAGCAATGAATATGGGTCCCAAAACCTGGCAAAAAAATAGGCTAGGATTGGCTAACCTAGAAACTCAGAAAAAATAAATAGTATCCAATCATTCTACTAGTAGTCACAGTCTATACCATGGATATAAGATTCCACCTTGGCAAAAGGAAAGGTCTCCTACTTTTGGAGGTTATCATGGTCTAGATTCCTACAGACCACCTTTAAGATCTACTCGCCCTAGTATGTTTCACACATCCAATCCTATTGGCCAAAATACTATGACAAAAGCCCCTGCACCAGGCAGCATGGCTAGAAGAATCTGGTGACAACACTGCAAGGAATTCCTCAAAAAGGTTGTCAACCAAGCCAGAGAAGAACTTGAAGAACTCTCTCAAGAAGAGAATGAAAATCTTCAAGAATAATTAGAAAAAGGAAAAGAATTGGAACAATTCTCTTCCAAGATAGATCTAGCAGAAAAAACACCTCAACTTACTACCATAGATGAATTTTTCTACCATGAAAAATCATACAGTCTGTATATACACACAGCTATGGTAACAAAAGGATTTGATCCAAACACTAGTGAAAAAATCAAAGAAGAAACAATAGAAGTCTATGAGCAAGAAGATGAAGAAAACTTTGTGCAACATAGTCAACACTATAGAGTCACAAAGAAACCAATCCAGACATCTTGTCCAGGTTTGGAACTTCATGTACACTTGAGAGGTACAACTTCTTATCCCTTAGCCTTTCTATGGGATACTGGTGCTAATCTAAATATAGCTAGATATCATTGTTTTCCTCCAAACCAATGGATAAAAGGTAGTACAGAAATTAATTTTGGGAATGGAAAACATATGTCTAATCTAGTGTCTAAGGCACCTATTGAATTTGATGATGGACACTAAGATGAACTAACATTTTTCCATTATGAGATTGATGGTTATGATGGTATCATTGGCAGCACAATAATGCAACAATTGGAACCTATTCTAATCACTAAAGAATCCATCAGTCTGAACCATCACAAGGTACCACGGCTACAGACAGAATTTGCCTACACTAGAAAAGCAGAACCAGTGGTCGTCAAATCCAGAAACATGGCCTGGATTGCAAAACAAGTGGAAACTTTAGCTCCACAAATAGAACTATTGAAGAAACAATTCAGCTTAACAGTAATGACAAAAGATCTCAAGAAGCAACAGCGTAATCTAACCTGTAGATTACCTTTACAGAAGGATCCTGATGGTAAGGAAACTCACCCTAAAGCTAAACCTAACTACTTCATCATGAGTCCATAGGAAATAGATCTCTGTAAAAAGGAGATTGAAGAACTCTTAGACCAAGGATTTATATCCTCTTCCTCGTCACTTTTCTCATGTCATGCCATATAGTTTCCAAAATTTGATGAGCAAGGCCAAGAGTTATCTGAAAAAAGGTTAGTTGTCAACTATAAACCTTTAAATAGATATTTTCTTGATAACCAATATCCACTTCCTAGTAAAGATCATATCTGGCAGTCTATCCAAGGGAGTCATGTTTATTCCAATTTTGATTTAACCAAAGGATTTTGGCAAATTACCATCCATCCCGATGACCATTTCAAGACAGCTTTTTCTATCCCTCAAGGTCTCTACCAATGGAATGTCCTTCCTTTTGGCATTAAAATGAAACCATCTATTTTTCAACAACACATGGATAATATTTTCCGAATATACTCCAAATTCATCATTCTCTACATTGATGATATCCTTGGGTTTATCCAAAGTCTTTCTGCACATCTTGACCACCTCCGTCAATTTTTACATATCTGCCAACACCATGGTCTCGCTATACATCCCACTAAATCTCACTTTGCCCAAGACTCCATTATCTATATTGGAATTCGTCTTCTTCCCGGGGGGAGAATGGAAGCACATACTCATATACTTCAACGAATTGCCAATCTCCCAGTAACCACCATCAAAGAATTACAAAGATTCTTAGGCCTAGTCAATTACATTGCAGGATTCTATTCCAATATTGCACAAGATTGACTGATATCAAATCAATTACTTCAGAAGAATCCCCCTACTTGGTCCGAAAAGCATAATCAGGCTATTGAGCGCATCAAACAGAAATGTACACAACTCTCTACTTTGCATTTACCTTTTGAACGCAGGATTTTAACATGTTGTTGATTCTTATGACCTTATGGTATTGTACATGACGATTTTGTATTTTATTTTTCATGTATTATTTAAGGTGCATGACAAGTTGGTCGGCTACCTGATAGATTGAACATTGTAATTTTATTGATTATGGAAATGTTGTAAGTTCGACAGAATGGTCGATTGTACTCGGATGTATTGCCTTTTGAGTTATGTCAAAATGAATAAATGGAACTTATAGTTTATGTGTACATGTTTACTTATTATTTTGAGCTTTTTGGTCAAATAGTCTATAAGAATTGACCGACTAAGACTATGGAATCGACATTGGAGAAATTTTAGTATATATTGATTATGTGGCTTTAATTGGTATTCTCAATCTTTACAACATAACCTTCATTTCTTGTGAAAGAGAATATACCATCATTTTTTTCTTCAATCTACGCTATGCTAGTAAATAATAAGGATTCATACATCTCACAACATAACTAGTAAATAATTTCTTTTCCTCTACATTAAAAAATTATGAGTTTTATTAATGAAAATTTATATTTAAAGTTTCAAACAATATGTATAAGTTTCTTTTTTTCATATTTTTTAAGAGGAGAATATTAACTTCAATTTATAAAATTTTATATTTAACATTTCAACAATGTGTAACAATTATTGAATACCATTTTTTACAATTTTTCTTAAGAGGAAAATAGTAAACTTTACATTTTAATTAGAGGATAGGAAATTACATGTGAGAAACTACATGCTGAAATGTAATTTATCACTCTAGAATAGTCTAACGAAAGTTTTGCACTATCTTCATGTGAATTTTAACCCTATTTCCAGAACATGCATAATTTATGGTAGTGATAGAGGGTTCATACACTCTCCAAAATTACCTCAAAAATTATGCATCCACATGGGACAGTCATACTCCATCATATTTATCACATACCAATTTGTACCTGCCTCCACTTCCTTCCCCTCTCCCACTTGGATAGATGGTTTGAGTGTAATGATAATCTCTTTTGCATCCATTGTGGCTTCCTAGGGCCTGAGTGCCTCTTCTGTTGGCCCAATGTTAAGATAATGGAAAGGGTGTGTACTGAGAGGGGAGGGGTGAATCAGTACCCTTAAAAAAAGTTTTAGTCAATTCCTTGTACTCACTTTTCTATATAAATTGACTGAGTAGATTGCTTATTCCAAACATATAGTATCAATGTTGAAATGTAAATGCATGTAAAATAAACATAACACACACACACACACAATTAAGTACTCTTGACACTAGTATTTTGGTATCACAGAAAACCCATGTTAGAAGGTAAAAACTGCGGTGGGGATGAGACCCACAAAACTTTACTACTGCAGTAATAAAGATAGTCTGTTAAAGCTTTACAAAATGATCACTTCTGATGATTTTACACTGTTAGGAGTAACAAAAAGATCGACTAGATCTACCTCGTGTGAGGATTTAGCAACACAATCTATGTGTGCACTCAGTTAAGAGATTTACAATAAGACTGTTAAGTCTACTCTGTTAAGAGATTTAGGTGTCTATTACAATTGTTAGAGAGTAACAGAAAATTGATCTGAAACATATACAATCTCAAAATTGTTGATATAGATCCATTAAGTTCATACAAAACATATTACCTCAATGTGAATGATAATACCTTCTTCTCTGTTATGCTCGGTAGCCTTGCCTTAGTTTTGTAAACTGATTTCTGTAATATAGTCTTTGCCCTTGAATCCCTCGTCTGATCTCCGATGTCTGTAGTATGGAGGCTACATGACCATTTATTGATCAACATACTTATCAAAATTTGACATCTATACAATTATATATCAAACAATATGACCTAATTAGGGATCAACATTTACATCCTTACCCTAAGATTAACAGTTACAAATTTACATTGATCTAATAAATATAGGAGACATAAATAATTAATGTTGTAAATCTGTAATTAATGTCCTCCTCGATCGTGTAAACCATTATCTAGGTTGGCTCAAAAGATGCTACTTAGAATAATGTGCCATAACAAACTTTTATGTGGACTCTGTTCCACTCGGTAAATGTTATTCCTCGGTGCTCGGTGTATACTTTATATCTAAGTTATACTGGTGCTCGGTATAGTCTTTTTAC
Source organism: Thuja plicata (assembly GCA_018584345.1). NCBI lineage: Eukaryota > Viridiplantae > Streptophyta > Pinopsida > Cupressales > Cupressaceae > Thuja > Thuja plicata. Next base: position 659,132 of record MU223540.1, read on the forward strand.
TCGGGTATCATTCTTCTCGGTTAACTTTGAACGTGATTAGTGCTCTTGATTAACTCTGCACTTTGGTGATATATACTGACTGTCTTGTGTTGACTCTATCACCGACTGTCCATTATGTCAGCTTGATAACTAATGACAACTTCAATGTGCAATTGGAGTAACATTCTCCCCCTTTGGCATTAGTATCAAAAACTTAGTACTGTACATAATAGTATACATAATGACTTCCCCTTTGTACATGCTCCCCCTTTGTATATACTCAGTATATGTATATGAACATCCTAATTATATATACATATCCCCCTTTACTATACATATTGTACACAATGTATCAAAATCTGTAACACTCTCGAATCATTGAGGGGTTAGTAGCACCGATTTGCAATGAGGGAAATCAATAGAAAGAAGCTACTAATAATGAAACTATGAATCAATAAAATGTACAAGAAAATAAGAGGAAAACAAATGAATGGAAACCCAATTGCTTGAAGCTTCTATTGTCTCTCTCTACTCTTTCTGAAACATTGTTTGTGTGATGCTCAGTATTGGTGTGGGAAACATCTATGACTTGGGAGTGTTGAGAATTTGATATTGAATGTGTGTGTGATCGCAAGATAGCTTGATGCTTGAACCAATTTGACAGAGTAATGGATCACGTCAGCTTGAATCATGGATCCTTCAAATGGTTATGAAGGGTTAGTTATATAATAATTGAGAATGAGATGAACAGTTGAGATCAATCCCAGAGATAGGAAGATGAACGGTTGAGATCAAAGGGAACTGGAGAAGCCATCAGTAAACTCTATCTCTTTAACTGGGAGAGAGGAGATAGAGTTTAGTTAACTGAAGAGCTAATTTTGAGTTACCTTTTAGAACTGAAGAGGTGGGCAGAGAAACCCATGTGAACTGAAGAGGTGGGTGGAGTAACCCATGTGATCTAATTAAAGTTATCTCTTTGAAGAGAAATGAATATTTAATTCATTTTTAAATTAAAGTTTTCAACATGTGAGATAATTGAATTCATTTTTATTTAGAATTGCTTTATTGAATGAAATTAAATTAATTTAATTGGAATAATTTAATTAGTAAGTTTAAATATTTCAATTTAAACTTTAGGAAATTGAATTTAATTAATTAATCAATGTAAATTAATCAGTTAAGGTTAATTAATTAAATAAAATTAATTATTTAATTAGTTTTGGGAATTTGATTAGATGATTTTGGGAATGAGTTTAGAAGAAAATAATGATTAATTAATGATTAAAAAACCATTAATTAATAGATGAAATGAATTTAGAAGAAAATAGATGATTAATTAACAATTGAAAAAACCATTAGTTAATAGATGAAAATTAGTGTTTTTAATGTCAAGTCGCAAGTCTATCTATTTTAGGGTGTCTACATTTATCCCTCTTTGATGCATTGTGGCTTGTCGCAATGTGTCAAAGATTCTTTGTTTTGATCCTACCCCAGCTTGCCCCGACGATAGCAGGTGTATTTATGCCCCCTCAACAAATTTGAGCAAAAAGTTGCGACATGAGTGTTAATTTGTTGAAACTACAAATTGATAATTTGGGTATCTGACTGATGTTTAAAATGCTTCATTATGCCCCTGATATTGAGTGTTGAAGTTTTCGGGGTCTGAGAAGATAAATTTGAGGTCCTGGAGGAATTAGGAATTTTCAAAACCTTTATAAATAGCTAGGTGAGCCATTAATTTGTCACTTTGCACTCCTCCAGTTTTGGATCTTTGGTAAGTTTGTCTCTTGTTTTCTCTACTTTCTTTGTTGTTCGTTGAGCTATGGTAGGTATACTAGGCATCGTGCATGTGTCTGATCGGGTCTGTACTTTGTATCATCCATCTGGCACAGGACATTTGGTGAGTGGCCTTGTCCCTTTGTCATTAATGCTTTATTTATTGCATTTTGAAAAAAATAGGTTTTTGGTCTTTATGCATATGATGTTGCAATAGGTCACGATTTCGCCGCAGTCGCAGGTCTTATGCCACAATTGTTGGTTGCCTGCCACAATTGATAAAAGTGTTGCATTTTCATGTTTTAATACCGCAATTGTCGATAGCATGCCGCATTTGATGTTTGAGTGCTGCAAATAGTGTAAGAGTACCACAATTTTCTAATGAATGTAGCAATTGACCTGTCTGTACTTATTTAGCATGCATTAGGGCTTGTCTAATATTCTTCTTCTGACCTAATACTGATATTTTTCTATCTGTTGTTTTGTAGTATGCCGAGACTATTCTGCATTGTCGAGAGTTGAGACCTATAGGTTTAGTATTACGCTTCCATATTTCTGAGGTAGAGAGGGGTATATTGAGGGAGTTAGGTCTCTACTGGGTGTGTTATATGCTCAAGATCACGACCAATAGGGGTCTGATATTTTCTTTATTAGAGAGGTGGCATTCAAACACATGCACCTTTAGTTTATAGACTGGCAAGTGCACACTGACTCTAGAGGATTGTTATTTCATTGTTTAGATTCCTAATTAGGGTGCCCTTATAGAGTATGATCGAGACTCTGGTGTCACTACTCTATTCTAGCTATCTGATCTTCCTTAGGATTAGTTAGGTATGTCTGATCCTTATGATATCCCGTGGTCTAGATTCGTTATGGGTTTAGACCGATTGACTACCTTGTTAGGTAGTTTGATTTGTGGGATCTTGTGTCCCGATTGTCGGCAGCACAGATTCTTTGTTGGGTTCAGTGCTTATCTTCGGGGTATGGTTAGAGATCATACAATATATGCTTGGGTTTTTTGCATGTTGGCCCACATGTATTTCCATATGTTCTATGCAACTTACCTTGGAGGAAATTCACTTGGTTGTGGAGCAACTCTCCCCCAGATCTGAGTGTGGGAGCATATTGCAGTGTGCAGACCTATAGGTGCTCATGATCTTCCTCTGGGGAGACCATGTGTTTTCATATATGACTGCACTATTGTTTAGTCCCATATGGGACATCTGATGTACTGGCGGCTACATCTTGACATGATGTCATACTTCATCTGGAGACCTTACAGGGATAGTCCTAATTGGGATGGGGAGGATATATATCTTCCCTTCTGTCAAAAATAGAGGTTCCTGATTGGGCGTGTTAGCCAACATGTTCATATAATTGATTTCCACAACACTGACAGGGTGTTGCGGCAGTTCGGCAAGAGACATGATGTCTCTGATTCTTATGCTTACTTTGCCCGAAGATCGAGGGATATTACTCTTTGGGGTGCAGTTATTTCTCTTGATGATGTGATTACTGAGTTCTAGGGTCTTCTTCCTACTGCATGGACTTGGTAGTCAACCACTATTGATGCCGGTATGTATTTTGATTTTCCCCTGCACTATGTATCTATCTTTCTGCTTTGTTTTGATGTAGCTATCTTTTGATTAGTCATATATGCTTATCATCTATATGATACTGATGTCTAAACTTATTCTCTTTGCAGGGATGACTCCACAGTATGATGCTTGGTGGTAGTAGTCTCATCTTGATCCACTGACTAATTTGTCTCATCTTGTTGTTGGTACCATTATGAGGAGGCAGCGTCAGAGGCAGGGTTAAGGGAGAGATGAAGGCAGGGATGGAGGTAGGGTTGGTGGTAGGGATGGAGGTTGTGATGGTGGTTGAGATGGAGGACGGGGGAGAGATGGTGGTCGTGATGGTGGCGGGGGAGGGATGGGGATGACAGAGATGATCTTGGTCCTGGCTATTCTGGTGGGAGGGTGAGGACTAGGGGAGGACGTAGTAGTAGGAGGGTTGGATTGGGAGCCATCCTCAAGGAGGAGGAGGGTCCTCAGTTAGTTTGGAGAGTGCATCACCATACTGGTGTTGTGCTTCCTGAGAGAGTAGAGGATAGAATAGTCGTTGAGGATGTTGATGTAGAGATTGTTGATATTGATGTTGAGGCTTTGGATGTGGAGGGTTCAGGTTCTAGCGCTTCTACTAGGAGTTGAAGTACTAGCAGCACTAGTGGAGATAGTGAGGGTAGTGAGGACTCATGGGTTGTGCGGGGGAGAGGGGATGAGGGATTGGGAGATAGAGGCGAGGAGGGGGAGATGGATGTGGTGATGGGGGGATGGACATTGATCATTCAGAGGTTGATCATCTTACACAATAGATATCTGATCTGTAGGATAGGTTGGCTTCTTCTGATGCATGGGCCACAACATTGGAGAGTAGGGTGACAATAGCTGAGGCTAGGGCTACTACTACAGAGGCTAGGGCTACTACCGCAGAGGGTATAGAGTGACAAGCTTGTTCAGAGATCTGATATTTCATTGATACTGTACAGGATGCATCCCATCGAGATGTTCTTGATCAGTTTTACAGATCTAGGTAGGATGCCTAGAGAGGGATAGAGTACTGGTAGTGCCACTATAAGGGTGTAGTTCCTTCAGCTCAGTGTGTGCCTAGTTATACATCGTAGAAGAGATCTAGCAGGGCATAGAGGTACTAGAGCAATAGTGTTGGAGCTCCTGGTCCATCCCAGAGGCCTGCATCTAATATGCCACCCCCTCATCCACCTGGTGGCTAGGGTGGTGGTAGCTCCTATTGATTACATGGACTGTCCATTTTTTGTATCATATTGTACCATTTGTGTAGTGATGTTCCATTGATATACTCTGAGGCTTATCAATGATTGTATCTTGATACACTGATATTTATTGATATACATGTTGATCACCTTTTTTTGTTCAGACTTGCAACTGTTCATTATACTCAGATATTGAGATTTATATGAGATGCAACTAGTGATTTTATATGATGTATATTGGTTTACTTTCTATATTTATGGTTCTACATGATTTATGTTTAGATGATGAAATGTTTATGAAATCTAATTCTATTATGCAGACTCTTAGATGTATAATTTACTTTACCTATGATACTGACATATGTATGCAGGATGGTGCTTTATGATAAGCATGTTTATATGAGATGTTTTATGGATGCATTTGAATATGATTACCATGTATGCAGATGCTTTATTTTCTTTTTTGTTTTTTGATGCACTTAAATAGAATGAATGCAATCTATTATGCACAAAATATCTGAGTAATGCATGTGTTAGTTAGAAGGAAGTTAGTGTGGAATTTGGTCTCTAGGATCGATTGATAGATATGTATTGATAGAATGTATGGTTGACGTTTGATAGAATGGATGAGTGACCCAAGTCACTGCCGTGTTTCCAATTTTTGTCATCATTGCATCTTTTTGTGAAATTCTGAAGAGTATCCAATGCACCCAGATCTCAGACCATCTGGATACAGCTATGAACTCTTGATTTTGAAAAGAAAGAGAGCCAAAAGAACCCACATATTGACCATCTAGATACTGCTTTGCTCGTTGACCATAAGAAAAAAATAAATAAAACCAAGATAGAATTCCAATGCACCCAGATCTCAGACCATCTGGATACCGCTATGAACTCTTGATTTTGAAATGAAAGACAAAAAACCAAGATAGAAATCCAATGCACCCAGATCTTAGACCATCTAGATACTGCTATGATTCTATTGGTAATAAACAAGAAGATAACAGAGAAGGAATATCCAATTCTTTCCCAGGGTTAAGCTCAGATCATGGAACTGCGTGGCTGCTAGATAAGTGACAACGCCTACCACATTTATCCTGAATCATCATGGCCCCAAAATCCAAGTGAAAATTCTATAGACAAAAATCAAAGAAAATAAGTCATGATCCATCATAACTACTCTCCTCACTTGGTGGATCCTGGAGTAGTGTAAGAACATAACCGCGAAATATAAAATGACATCTGACTAACGATTGACCTAGTCAACATTTTGATTGTTCCTTGATTCAGTTTGATTCTCTTGATAGGATTGATTGGCTTGATTGTCTTGATTGTGTCTGGTTTCAATAATAGATGACTCATATAAGACTGATTTCTCTAGTTTTGAACGTATCCATCACTGTGTAAGATGATTGATTTGATCATTTTGGATGGCTGATCAAGTTGTGTTAGATGGACCCAATGTTGATTCGTAAAGCTCATGGTTTTGACATTGATTGATTGGCTAGTTCGCCAGTTTGCTTGTTGATAGATTTGATAGATTGATAAAGCTATGTCATATGGGCCCAGTGCAGATTCACAAAGCTCACAGTTTTTTACATTAATTGAATTGGCTTGATTGCCCTTTGCTTTGTTGATAATCGATATGGTTTTATTGCTTGGGATTTCACAATTTTTTTATTATTTTTAATGAAGATTGATTTTTTAGGACATTTTGATCTTTTTAGGATTTTGATGAGTTTTTTCAATTTTTAGGGATTTTTTGAGGACATTTAGAATTGCCCCCTAGTCTAGTGGACCAGTACTAACTATGGATAAATGTTGGTGCTCAAAGGGGATTGTGCTTCTGGAATTAGCTTGTGTAGTCAGTCTTGCATGCGTAGTTTTCTCGAGCTATGATCTTTGAGTTCATTGATGGTGAAGTTGGATTTGAACACTTGACACCTATTTTCTAGGTTTTCACTAAGGTACCTACTCAATAGCGCATGTTTTCCAGATTTTCACTAAGAGAGCGATTTTGTTTCTCTTTACATTTTTTCTTTCTTTTTGATTTTTTTGTTTTCACCAAGGTGTATGTTTGCCAGGTTTTCACCAAGGTAACCTTTTGTATTTTTTTTTAATTTTTTTGGTATTTTATGGATATGTAGATAGTTGCCTTAACCATTGAGACCTCAAGCGTAAAACCTTTTGAGGTGCATGTTGTTTATGTATCCGGGGAGATGATCTATTTATATTGAGTATGAACATTGAGATCTGATTTCCAGTTATCTAGGTGAGGGGAATTGCTTCCACCCATTTATTGAAGTACTTTGTTTCTGCTATGATGTATTTATGTCCATTAGATGAAGATGGTGTAATATTTCCCACTAGATCAATTCCCCACATAGAAAAAGGTAATGGTGAAGTGATAGGATTAAGTTCTTGGGCTGGTGCATGGATGAGGTCTCCATGAATATGACATTGCCTACACCTTTGTACATACTTTTTTGCATCTGTCTAGAGTACTCTAGGCCAGTAGTATCCCATGCGGGTGATCTTTTTAGCTAAGTTGTTTCCACCTTCATGGGTTCCACGAATTCCTTCATGTACCTCATACATAGCTCTCTGCGATTTCATGGAAGTGAGACATCATAATAGCATTCGGTCTAGACTTCTTCTATATAGAGTAGTTGCGAGAATGGTGTACCTAGAGGCTTGGTGGATGAGGGATTTCTTCTAGTTCCTAGAAAAATTGGGAGGTAAGACACTACTTTGGAGGTAATTTTACACGTCATGGTACCATGGGGTTTTAGGACCAACAAGGACACATGTTGATTCTAAGATTGGCTCTTGATGTGATGGCATCATGAGTTGCTCTACCAAAAACTGGAATTAGGTTTTGTTTCCTGGCATATCGATCAATGATGCTATGGTAGCCATCGCATCTGTAGCTTTGTTTTGAGCTCTTGGTACTTGCTCGAAAGTGATGTAATGGAAATTAGTGTGTAACCTATCCATCTACTCCTTGTATGGTATTAGCTTCTCATCTTTTTTCATATATTCATTGTTGACTTGGCTAATGACCAACTATGAATATCCACAAACCTTAAGGTTCTTGATTCTCCATTGTATTGTCATCTTTACTCTGATGACTAGAGCTTCATACTCAGTGATGTTGTTTGTGCATGGAAAGTTGAGCTTGAAAGATTTGGGAATTGCATCATTGTTTGGAGTGATGAGTACTATTCCTACTCCTACACCATGGTTTGTGCATGATCCATCAAAGTATAGTTTCCATACCTCTATTTCTGGTTGGATTATAAGAATAGACTCATTTGGAAAGTCAGATATGATAGGTTGATGATCTTGAATAGGTGCCTCTTCTAGTTGATCCGTACTCACTTGCCCTTTGATTGTTTTTTTGTCTATGTATTCTATGTCAAATTCACTTAGGATCATCACCCACTTTGCAAGTCGTCAGGTGAGCACTGCTTTTCTTAGTAGATATTTGAGGGGATCAATGTGCTCTATAAAACTAGTTTGATGGCTCAACATGTAGTGACTCAGCTTCTGGGAAGCGAAGACTACTACTAGGCATGATTTTTCAACTGGCGTATATTTGAGCCAATAGGCTACCAATGTTATGCTGAGATAGTATACAACTCTCTCCTTGCATTGGTCATCATGTTGTGCTAGGAGCACTCCTAATGTTGATTCAGTTGTTGAGATGTATAGAAGTAAAGGCCTGCCTTGGACTGGTGGCACTAATATGGGAGACTTGAGTAGATAGTATTTGAATATCTGGAATGCTTGCTCACATTGTTCTTTCCATATGAATGTTACATCTTTGTGTAGTAGATACTAGAATGGATGGCACTTGTATCCTAGTTGGGCTATGAAGTGTCTGATAGATTGGAGCCTGCCTTGTAACCCCCTTAGTTGCCTTAGGTTGGTCAGTTGTGGCATGTCCAGTATTTCTTTGACTTTCTATGGGTCTACCTCTATGCCTCAATGTGACACAATGAATCCCAATAGCTTCCTTGCAGTGACCCCGAATGCACATTTCTTCTGATTTAAGCAGACCTTGTAATCCCACATTCTGTCAAATATGGGTCCCAACACTTGTAGATGATATTTTCTAAGGATTGATTTGGAAAGTATGTCATCAACATAGTCCTCCATTGTCTTATGGATGAGATCATGGAAGATGGTTGTCATGGCCCTTTAATATGTTGCTCCTACATTTTTTAGACCAAATGGCATGATGTTCCAATAGTAGGTACCTCATGCACATGTAAAAGTCATTTTGTGTTGGTCCTCTAGTGCAATCCTTATCTAATTATATCCTAAAAATCCATCCATGAGTGATAGCATTTGATGTCCTGTAGTGAGATCTACTATCATGTTGATATTGGGTAACAAAAAGTCATCCTTGGGACAAGCTTTGTTTAGATCTCTAAAATTTGTGCAGATGCAGATCTGACCACTATGCTTAGTTATAGGTACCATATTAGATATCCAGTCTGCGTATGGGATTAGTCTTATGAAATTAGCATCTAGGAGCTTTTTCAATTCTTCCTTGACTAGTAATGCAACATGGGGATGCATCTTTCTCAGCTTCTATTTGACGGATTTGGCATTGGGTAAAAATGGTAGATGATGTAATACAAGCTCTGGGTCTAAGCATGGAATGTCTGAGTAGGACCATGAAAAATTGACCTTCCTTTCCTTGAATAAGCTGATGAATTGTTCTTGTTCCTTTAGAGTGAGTGATTTTTCTAAGTAGATGTTCTTTGGGTTCTTATCATCTCCCAAGTTGACTTCTTCCATTTCTTCTGCTAACAATGCTAACTTTTCCCCTGTCAAGGGGAGTAGTTCCTACTTTCCATCTTCTAGTGCCTTAGTGAGGTTTTCACTAGAAGATATGTCTTGTTTTGTCTTTTTATCATTTTTTGTGCCAGTAAGTGCCTTTCATTTTTCACTTACTGACGATTATTTTTTCTTTTTCAATTATTTTTTATGACTAAAAAGAGGAGCTTCCTCCCCAAAATATGCTGATCTGTCGAGGTCGATGAAGAAGCTCGCTTTATGGTCTCCTGATGGCATTCCCTCTCTAAGTCCCATGAATTTTGTGATAGCCTCATCATTCTCAAAGATATCTATATCAGGTTGTCCTTGTTGATCCCACTCTATCAGTTCTGGGTGTACAAGACATAGATCCTTGTAGTGGGATGACTTTGTTTGGTTGAATGGGATAACTTTGATGGTTCTGACAAACTGGGAATGTGATGTGGACACACCACCTAAGTAATTGTTATTGATGTGTTTATCGATATAGGGTTGGTCATATATGGTTAATTGGTCGAACAGGTTGTCAAGGTGTATGGTGGTGGCTGACCGAGGGGAATAGTCTGAGATTGATGATTCAGAATCATGGATGGATCTCCACTCATACTTATGGGAGTCAGTTTTGCTAGAATTCTCATTGGATGTCTCACTTACCTCATTATTGTGGATCACTTGGTCAAGGGTTAATTGGGAATTGGAAGTTCCCATTTTACCTGACAACAACTATTGAAGTATGTTGTTGATCAAGATGTGTTTCGGGTTTTGCCCCTAGTGTAACTCTACTATTTGTTCTTGATCAACGGGTATGTCTCAGGTGGTAGGAATGGTTCTTCATTTCCCATAGCCTAACCCTCTCTTGTTTCTTTTGGTTGGCGGGGGAGACAATTCCATTAAACCTTGTTGTCTTGTCCCTAGACCAGTCGTACCATCATACCCACATTTTTGCAGCATGGTGAAGCCAACTCCATAGGTTGATACGGGTAGGGGTTGTTGAAGAGTCTCTTATGGGTCTTGATACAATGATGTATTGATATCTTGATCAAATGGGTTTTGTTCTGCAATGTCTCCCCATTTGACAAAGGTTGTGGGTGGACACCTGAACAGAATAGGTTTCGGGGTTTCTATTGTAATTGTGGGTTGTGGAATGCCATATGTCTTTGGGCTCTGAGGCATGTTTGTTATAGTGAAAGCTTCCTCGTAGTTGTATTCACCACATCCCTTGTTAGTAATATATATTTTTCCCACTCTTCTTGTGACATCTTTAGGAATTGAATTCGATGTGGAAGGGATACTTTCCTCTTGATTTGATGGAACCTGATTGTCAGTACTAGTTTGGACAACATTGCAGTATTGGAATGGGTTTGGATCTCCTTCTATAATTATTTCTTCCCCCTAGTATGGGAACTTGATGCAGTGATGATATGTGGAGGGTACAACTTGCATCTCATGTATCCATGGTCTCCCCAGTAACATGTTGTATCCCAATTCTAGGTCTAGTATCTCAAAGGGAGTGTTCTTAACAACTAGACCTATCCGGACTGGTAGAATGATAATACCTTTAGAAGATCTCTCTTATTCATCATAGGCTCTGATGTTGATCCTTCTTGTGACATCAATACTAGATTTAGAGTATCCTAAGTGCTTTATGACCTTTAAAGTACAAATGTTTAATCCAGCCCCACCATCAACGAGGACTCTTCGAATTGAATGTTTGTGAACCTGTATGAGTAAGTGTAAGAGATCATTATGCAAGGGTTTGTGTCGTGGCACGTCATGATCTATGAGTGTTTCATATTTTTTGGCTGCTATATGGTTTACCATTGTTTGGAATCTCTCAGGGGTTATGTCCCTTGTGACAGCTACTTTCTGAAGGGCATAGTCAAGTGCTTGTTTATGCTATAGAGATATGCGCAAAAGGTCAAACATGGAGATTTGGGTAGGCGTGTGCTTTAGCTGATCAATGAGGCTTATCTATGGATCTGAGGTTGCATGAGGGTTGACTAGTGTAGCAGATGAGGAAGGCATTCCTTGCAAGAAAACTTTTGTACGATGCGTGGTTACAACACATTTGGCACCTTGGTCTCTGATAGTGATTGTAGCCACATGGCTATCTGCAGGATTTAGGCAATTGATAGTGTTGTCACTATTGGCATAAGTGTAGTTGACCTATTTTGACTATCCACCAGACCAAGAGGATTTCCCTTTATTGTGATCATGGAATGTGTCATTGAATATCATATGATCAGTGGTGCCTTTTTTTTGGGTGTTGTTTACGTCGATGACCCTTGTGTCAATCAGATCTTGGATGACATTTTTCAGTCGATAACAGTTGGGTGTTTTGTGTCCCTTCACTCAATGAAATTCATAGAAATCATTATCATTGCACCACTTTGGTTTGATTCCACCATGTTCATATTCTTTAATTTCAGGGAGAGTGATGTTGTTGGATTGTATCAACTTTCTTAAGGTTGATTCTATCGACTCTCCTAATGGTGTGTAATCTCATTTCAAAAATGGAAACCATGGTTGGCGTTGTGCCTATGGTTGACTATTTGACACAACGGCCACTTGGTATGGAGTGGTTGTGTTTGAGTGTGTGCTTGTGGAGTGGGCACCATGGGTTTTTGGTTAGCAATAGGTGCACCTTGTAGTGACACTTTGGGTTGAGCATAGTTGACCATTTTCACATCAATGACACCATCACTGGTGACATTTTTGTTTTTATTCCACCATATAGCTTTATCTGTTGCAGTCTTGTTTGTATTTGTTTGTGTAGGATCTACAAGGACACCTCATTTGACCAAGTTCTGCTCACAACAAACTCCTTGTTTGATGAGTTGTTTAAAGTTTGGAGCTAGCTGCAATTCTGTTGTAAATGACATATATGGAATTAGATTGTCAATTAACATAACTATTAAGTCTTGCTCGGGTATGTCATACATGATTTTGTTTGTAGTATTCCTCCATCTTTGTAGAAATTTTACAAAGGACTCTCCATCTTTTTGTTTGATGTCACAAAGGTCATTGATGTTGACCTTCTGCTTGATGTTATGATGGAAGTGAGCGACAAAATTTTTGACCAATTCACCCCAAGAAAAAATTTCATGAGGCAAGTGTGAGAACCATTCCATTGCTGGTCTGGCTAAGCTTTGTGCAAATAGTCACATTAAGTATGTCTCATTGTGTGTGACCTCAATGCAACTAGCAAAGAATTCTTGGATATGCTCAATAGGGTTGGTATTGCCCCTATATTTGTCAAATTTCAGTACCAAGAAGTGAGTTGGGAATGGAGACACGTGAAGAGAGTGATCAAAGGGGTACGGGTATAAATCCTCTGCGGTGTAGGATTTAGTTGCCCTTGATTTTGCATATCCACCATTTGGGTTTGAAGGTTCTGCACTTGTTGGATCAGCATGTTTGTTTGAGACTGAGGATGATTTGTGACATTGTACCTCTATGTTGTAGTAGGTATGAGGTTGCGCCTCTGTGTTCCTTGAGTAGGAACATAGGACTTTGTCCTTAGGACTTGATATTGATTTCCCAATACATGATTCTGATACGGGGGCATGTGATTGGCTCAAGATTGATTGTTTTGTGTTTGTTGTTGGGGTTGAGATTGGTATTGTTGGGATTTTTGTTGTTGCTGAAGCTGGGGTTGTTTCTACTTGGGTTGAGGTTGTTGTTGGGGTTGTTGTGGTCCTTGAATGAGCAAATGCCTAACCTTGGGTGGGCATTGACTGAAAGTTAGACCTGCAGAGATGGATCCCTATGGGAATGATGTATTGACCCCAAGGCTAGTAGGGACTGACTACAATAGCGACATTGTTGTAAAAGGGTTGCTTCTTGTTGGTGGGATTAAGGGCATAACATGAGAGCTTGACTGGATAGGCCATCAAGCCAAGGGTTAAGGAATACTAGTGACCATGGGTGAACTTAATTAGGAGACTTTCATGCTTTGCGTGGAAGATGTCCTTGCTTGGTTTACGAAACTGATTTGATTGGACATAGTCTATGCTGATATTGTTGTTGTCAAGGATGGGAATATTTGAGATATCAAAGGTTCTATTTGAGAGTGTTGAGTAGTGCTTTGACATACGAGAGGGTTTTTGGGCCATATGGTTGACACATTGAATTCAACGGGGAGTTTGACTCCTTTTTCAACGTGGCTTAGAACATTCAGGATTCCTCTCTACAACAACATCAACCACTTGCGTGGAATAGGCGTCTTGTTGTATATCTTTGAGCTCCCCTTCTGTGACATTTTGGAACAAAACTAACCCAAAAGGATTCTCAATAAAAAGAGCAGGACTGGTATTTCTGAAAGGATCATCCTCTCACTTTTGTTCCCAAGCGGGAAACCTGTTGATGTAAGACTCATCGGGTTGAGTTTTAGCCTTCGACCTTGTGTAAGGCCCTCCATAAGGTGTGTGAGACATAGTGTGGTCCAAATTTTGTGACTAAAATAAGTGATATAAAGAAAACTAAAAAGGATAACCTTTCTAGGAGAGTCTGAGTTATGTTTGGACAAGGGTAATTCTAAGGACATATGTTGATTTATCTTGATCTCAAAGATTTGATGATGTAAGAATAAGATTGTCGACCTTTGCCTGGGACAAAGTCACTGATATAGATATGACGATTTTGAGATAACGGGATCAAGATATTTTGAGTCTAAACTTTTGAACTAACAATGCTTGGATGATAACCGTGCTTTCAAAGAATGGATTATCTTTAAAGTTTAGAGATTCACACAATGTTCTTCGCATTTTTTTGGGATAGCTACTGATCTTTGAGACGGAATGAAGGGTATTTTCAAAGTTTCTAGGTCAAAATAGGTGTTACAAAGTCTTTGTTCAAGTGCAACAAAACTCCATCGATTGTGGTAAAGTGACAGGTTGATTGTGGTAATCTATCACCAATTGCGGTAATAAACAGGTCAAGTGCGACAATAAAAGACACGATTGCGGCAAACTTCCATCAATTGCGGCAAAATGCGAGCAATTGCGGTAAAGGGAAAACAGTCTCAAAAAGACTCAAAAATAGGCTTCACTGTCTGATAATTTTGATTTTCTGGAACAAGGCTTTTGATTTGCAGAACAATTTGATGTTGACAACTCTAGAATTTTAACACATTTGACTCGTTTTGAGAGTTTTTGATATTGGTTTTGTGTTTTGGAAACTGATCAAAGAACAAGCACAATGGACAATGTGTTTTATAATCTAGCATAGGTTTTCACACAAGGACAAACATAATAAACTAAGGCAACTTTGGCTATCAAATACACTATTATAGGCCTAATGCTTGAATGTTCCTTAGCTCACACAACAAATATCACACTACTAGGACACGAAGTTCCACGACGTAGGTGCCCGTATTTTTTCTTTTTCTAGGTATTGTTGCCGTGATAGTGAAGATATCTTTCACTACACAAATACCTTGGAACACATATGTTGGGAATGTTGGGGGGAATTCTGCAACCCCTTGCACTATAATAAGGTATCTGTTTGGAGGTAAATAAGGTTGGCCTCTATTTTAAAAAGGTTCTAGTAAGGGTCCATGATGTCTTTCCAATCGGTTTGTATTTGTGTGACTCACTTAAGAGCCTAGTTGACTACGCTGGTTCTAGTAAGGGTCCATGATGTCTTTCCAATCGGTTTGTATGTGTGTGACTCACTTAAGAGCCTAGTTGACTACGCTGGCTCCTTTGGGATAATTCACCCGATCCAAACTATCATCAACACACCTTGCCCGAGCTTGGCTAGATATAAAATGGAACTTTGGTTCACGTCCTGTTTATATACCAATCAAAAGGATTGTCGGTTTAAGGTCATTCTCCAAGGAAGAAGTGCATTCCTCGGATAGGCCTTTCTAAAAAGTATAAAGGTGTGTAGTCTAACAGATTGTGCAAGTGCACCAAAAACTTAAGAAACAAGGTTAATCAATTAAACCCCAAAGATGAAATGTGAACTAAGCTAAACCACCATACAAGCACAAGTGTTCAGTTTTAAGCCCAAAAGTAGGTGTTGATTGTAAATTTGAAATGTTTGTTTGCCTTTGTTAAATTTTTGACCTCCACGTCAATTTTAAGCACCAATATGTAAATGTGAGGTTGTGATGTTTGACATGCAATGTTCTTTTTAAAGAACCAAAATGACAAATGAGTGATTTTTATGTTGCTTTGTTAAATATGTTCCACGCCACAAGCTGAAATGATAAGTTAGTACCACAAAGTGTTGCATTCAAGATACATGCAATCGAGAAGTGCTTATGAAACAATTGATACTCATAATGGCCTACTTTCCTCCGTGCTTAGTGATTTGTCTAGTCCTGCACAGAAATGAAGAAAAAGTCAAATTTTAAACAGAAAATAGAGAAATTGGATCAAATATGGCATAATTTTGTCAATTGCGGTAAACCACTATCAATTGCGGCAAAGCACTGTCAATTGTGGCTAAGTGTTATCAATTGTGGTAAAATGATTTTGATTGTGGCAAAGCATTGTTGATTGTGGCAAACTCTGCGCGATTGCAGTAAACTGATATCAATTGCAGAATAGATCAGACAATTGCGGAAGAGAGCAAGAAAATAGAATTGTGAATAATGACAGAAAAATTCTGTGAAACCCTTACAATAATTGCGGCAATAAACTAGATGATTGAAGTAATATTTTGTCAATTGTGATAAAAAACCAGCGATTGCGAAATTACACGTTTATCAGGAAAAATATGAAAAAAGAATTTGTAATCATATGATTGTGGCCAAAAGGTTCTGTCTGTCACCTGAAAGTGATATTTGGGTTGTTTGATTCACGTTGGGTTCACCAAAATGTATGCAATGTATCAAAATCTGTAACACTCTCAAATCAACGAGGGGTTAGTAGCACCAATTTACAATGGGGGAAATCGATAGAAAGAAGCTACTAAAAATGAAACTACGAATCAATAAAATGTACAAGAAAATAATAGGAAAACAAATGAATGTAAACCCAATTGATTGAAACTTCTATTGTCTCTCTCTACTCCTTTTGAAACACCATTTGTGTGATGCTCAGTATTGGTGTGGATAGCGTCTATGACTTGGGAGCGTCGAGAATTTGATTTTGAATGTGTTTTTGATCGCAAGATAGCTTGATGCGTGAACCAATCTGACAGAGTAATGGCTCACGTGAGCTTGAAATCCTAGATCCTTCAAATGGTTATGAAGGGTTTTTATATAAGAATTGAGAATGAGATGAACGGTTGAGATCAATCCCAGAGATAGGAAGATGAATGGTTGAGATCAAAGGGAATTGGAGAAGCCATCAGTAAACTCCACCTCTTCAACTGGGAGAAAGGAGATAGAGTTTGGTTAACTGAAGAGCTAATTTTGAGTTACCTTTTAGAACTGAAGAGGTGGGTGGAGTAACCCATGTGATCTAATTAAAGTTATCTCTTTGAAGATAAATGAATATTTAATTCATTTTTTAAATTAAAGTTTTCAACATTTGAGATAATTGAATTCTTTTTTATTTAGAATTGCTTTATTGAATGAAATTAAATTAATTTAATTAGAAGAATTTAATTAGTAAGTTTAAATATTTCAATTTAAACTTTAGAAAATTGAATTTAATTAATTAATTAATAGAAATTAATCAATTAAGGTTAATTAATTAAATAAAATTAATTATTTAATTAATTTTGGGAATTTGATTAGATGATTTGGGGAATGAATTTAGAAGAAAATAATGGTTAATTAACGATTAAAAAACCATTAATTAATAGATGAAATGAATTTAGAAGAAAACATATGATTAATTAACGATTAAAAAACCATTAATTAATAGATGAAAATTAGTGTTTTTAATGTCAAGTTGCAAGTCTATCCATTTTAGGGTGTCTACACATATATACATATATTTCTCCCTTTTTTGAAATTAATGACAAAAGGCGTAGAACTTACAGTTTGTCAAAAATATTGGGATGGGCATACCTTAGAGTTTCCAATAATTTCTCCCATTCCTCCTTTAAGTGTTTGAGGGTGAGTAGCTCTAATTGTAGCTGGGCATGCATATCATATATATTTTCTATTACTGATAAATATGGGGTGGCAATGAGATTCTTTGCCATAGTCACATTTTTTTACATCATTTCTAAAAGTGGTAGTAACGTTGCTTGGAGCTCGGTTACTTGCTCTCTAATTTGTTCCTCTTCTTTCTTTAAGTCATGTCTCAACCACTGGTTTTGAAGTATCTTTTTATAATACATATGTAATGCATTTGGCTCGGTTGATAGACCTTGTGCACTAGCATGTAGATCTTGATCTATTTGCTTGAGTTTTTCACTAATCTCGGTAGTGAAATGGTCTAGTGTGCAGAATTGTTGTAGAATAGTAATGGATTGGGATATGATAGTTTCTATACCATTTACTAATTCTGACAAAGTTACCTTATCTACTACCACTTCCTGACTGATCTTCTCTATAACCTTGTATTGGATCTTCTTCTTTTCTCTTTCTTCTAGTTTCTGCTCAACATCAATATCAGGATTATCAATGGCCTCGGTGAGAAGCTCAAGTTGTTCTAGTATGGGGGCTCATTCATCAATGTTAATGTTCAGGTTCAGAATTGTCACCCTAACTCAGGCATTAGGGCTATACGACAATTCCATCCTCACAATGGAAACCTCTCCTAGCTGTGGGTAGACTATAAGTGAAGAGGAATCTCCAGATTCTAGGCCGGTTCCTATAAAAT
>MU223540.1:687079-727077 GCA_018584345.1 Thuja plicata
TATCAAAGGAATTGTAAAATGGTGCTAAGTGTGTAATTGTTGATCTATGAAGGAGAGACAATAATGTTACTATAAGTTTCTAAACAGCAGATCCTTGCAAGAAAGGAGACTTAAGAGGTAACTATAGTGTCTTTGATTGAGAAGACAACTACAAAGGATATATGTCAAGTTGTGCACAATAGAAAACTATAACAACATATTCATTTTTGAGCATTGGGGGTACATGGAAATCTATTTTGAAGAAAGTGGATTATTGAAGCATTTACAAATCAGTTGTTTTAAAGGATGGAAAAGGTGTGGATGCATTCATGAATCATAGTCATGTCACTAATCAGTAATCATTTAGAAACTAAAATCATAAAATTTTGTCTTCAAGTTCTGGTTGCTCTTCAAGGTTTAAAGATCATGAAGCTTTCAATTATCCATGTTGGTGTTCCTACTCTTCAAGCTCACCACCTCAGCCTTGCAGAGAAGTACTCCCCATACGCTTGTTCTTCTCCTCAAATATTGTGAATTCGATTGTAAGAAGCATGTGATTTTCATGGCACGAAGTTCTTCCCAAAAGTTGTTGATTTTCCCAAAATCAGCTGCACTCATGGGTGCATTGAAATTCACTTGGAAATGGGTTAAGACCTATTTACAAGTGCATGTTTTTCCTCTCAAAATATGGCAAGTGTAATTGTCAAAAATTTCTCGCAAAATGTGGAAAGTTCTTTCCCTTTATATGCAAGTTGAAGAGATGCAAGTTCTTCCCACAAAAAAAAGTTCGAGTTCACTTACAGATGGAGTTAAAAACCCCGTCTGAAAGGTTGTCTTGCATAAACAAGACCAAGTGTTGCCTTATATGCAAAATGTGATGAAAAATCCACCTTTTCCACATTTACATGTCAAAAGGTAAAAGTAAACCACCAATATGCAAAGTAGCCGAAAAATCCCACTAGACACATAGTGTGTCCGTTCATGAGCTGCAAATGATTCCAAAAAACCCCACCTTGCATATTGAACATTTGCTCATGCATATATGTGTCAATGCATTCATTTTATCAAACTCAAAGTTTGTTGTCCGCATACATGCAGTACCTCCAAAATACTAATCTCTTCCCAATATGCAATATAGATTGAAAAACCCACTTCTTTCATAATGTTCATACTACATATCAAAGAAGGATTTCAGCTTTCAAGCATGCAGAACAGTACAAAAAGTCCACCTTTTTGTGTCCTTAATAAGATAAATGTTTTCTCCGCAAGCAACATGAAGATCCGTGTTGCAAGAAACAAAGTACTTACCATGCGGTTGCAAGGAAAGAGATCTTCCCAAAAGGCGACACGAGTTTTTCATAAAGGGAAAATGCCAAGGCATGTGCTTTTCCTCTACACAAGTATGCAAAACCGTCAAAGAGGCCCACCTTCTGTGAGATGTATATTCTCCTCAAACGAATGAAGATTCATATGCAAGAATAAAAGTATTTCTCATACTGTTGCAAATGAAAGAAGTGATCTTCCTTAAACTTGGTTCTTCACAATGTGGCATATGGTGTTCTTCCCAATATGTGATTAAGTTTCACAAACCTGATTATGAATTGCAAGGATGCGAAGCATGAGAAACCACACGATGGAGCTAGACAGGGAGATGGAAAGGAAAGTGTGAAATGATTCCAGATATAGAATGCTTTCAAAATTGAAAAAGAGAGAAACAAAGATGCTTCCCAGCAATCACCACTATGATGCAGAACAATCAAGGGTGCAAGTTCATACTTCAGTTCGAGATGCTTTCACCAAACCAGAACACATTACTCATCAGGTGTCCTGTAGTAGTATGAAGACCAAAAAAGGATGATGCAAATAGATGTCGTGTCTTGTCAAACACTTAGATGCCTTCATGCATTTTGTAAAAGTGTAGAATCTTTGACAGATTACATGAAAGTATGTTCTCATGTAATCATGTTGCAAGTACATTAGGTCCTGCAGCATTGAATAAGTCAAAGTTTGTTAGTTAGGGATAAGGTTTTAATAAGTCAAAGTGGTTAAGGGTTTTCCCTTTTCTCTCCACTTTTCTCTCTTCTATTTTCCTATATAAAGGAGGGAGTTCATTGTAATATTGGGATCTTTTGTTTGTGCAAATAAACTATAGGCAAAACTCTTGAGTTCTGAAAACTTTGTGTTTCATTGTAAGAGTGTAAGCATTTGAATAAAGGAATAGAGATTGACAGACTTTGTGTTGTTGTCTTGAAAATCAATGAATGTATTCTTATGTTGCACTTATTGATCCTTGTTCAAATTAAATAGTTTCTTTGTTTAAATCATCGGAGCATCTTTAATCCAAGTTTCCTGAAGACTTTGTGCTTCAGGAAAATAGGGTTACTATAGAAACTAGTGGCTGATATACTCCAAGGACTGAAGACTTTGAGCTTTAGTATTGGACAATAGATTAGAGTACTTATTTGAGGTGAGGACAGGAGACTTTGAGCTCATTGTATCACTTCGTCTTTAGATAAATCAACTGCTGCCTCATTTGATTGTTCTTAAGTCAATCATTGAGTCACCAGTATTACTGTTGCAAGGTGAACTGTATGTGTTACAGTTCATTTCTACTTGTAGCCACCTGCAGTAAGAAGGGAGCCTCCCCTATTTCTTAGAGGAGAGAGAAATCTCACATACTGCTGCCTAAAACACACGTTTTGCAAGTTGTAGTCTTAGTGACTTGCAAAATATTTAGCCAACACACCGACTATTGTGATTGGTCCTGCATTATCATTTGATGCTCTTCTCCACATTTGATTTCTGATCCTCACAATTTCATCAATTTTATTGCCATTCCCATAAGTGTTTATTCGGTCTGCACAATCTCTACTTAAGTGACCGACTTTCTGACTGTGAGAACATGCCATTCCAGAGTTTGACTGATTCATAGATTTGATTCGCCATAGTCTCATACAATTTGCTTCTATATGTCCATATTTTCCACATGATTCACAACTTCTCCAAGTTTTGTAATCCCATGCATAAGCATTGCCTTGTCTTCTCAGTTGTTTTACCATTTCTTGTCCTTTAGGCTTCCGGATCCACTTTGTGTTCTTTCTGCATGCTTGAGTTGTATGACCATTCATGTTGCAATTTTGACAGTATTTATCCATGTATGGTTTCTTCTGTGGTTTTTTCAACTTGGATCTACACTCATGTGCCTGATGTCCATGCTTATTACGGTTATGGCAAATACCATTAAATTTAGGAGGGTTTCTAGGAATACCTTTTGTTTTGCTTCTGCAAACATTGTGATGTGTGGCCTGGTTTTCCATAGTGATGGAAAGAGAGATTATTTGGCTTAGGATTTGAGTAGACATTCCTTTGTTCATGTTGATTTGATGATTCTCCTTTCTCGGTATACCCTAATCCAGTATTGTTATTCAATATTCTTTGATAGTTCATAAATTCATCCATTCTCTTAGTGCTTTCTCTAGATCTCTTAATCACTTCATTATGTTGCTGTAAAATCTTCACTTCATTTCTCAGTTTCTCATTTTCTTCCTTTAATACACCAATGTCATCTATTCTTTTTGCAAGTTCAGTATTCACTCGGCTGGCCTCGTGATTCCTAACAACCACTTGATTGGTGATCTCAAAGTAATGTTCAGTAAGTCTAGATGTCTCAGTTTCTTTCTCTTGTAACTTTTCAGTCATTTGTATTTTGTCATCAACAACCATGTTTCTATCTTGTTCAAATTTCTTTGAATCATTCAAGACCTCAACTATTCTAACCATTTGTGTATCTTGTCCAATCTGTAGTGCTTTGAATTGTTTATTAAGTTGTTGATTGCTCTCAGATAGCTTTGATATGATTCCTTCAGATGCATCAGATATGCTACCAGATTCAGATCCATATGTATCAAATGGGTCATGAAACTCTTCTTCATGATAATTAATCTCACAACAACAAAGTGCCATATCCTTCCTTTTAATCAACATCTCCCTAAGTTTTTCTTTAGCTTCTTTATACTGTTTGACATAGATATGTAGCTGTAACTTCTGATTCTCAATAGTTTTGTCAAGTGTATATCTCTCCACTGTAAGATCTTTTCTCTTCAGCTCCTAAACCTTCTAAATAAGAGAACAAGCTATGATACCAATTGTTGGCCCAATGTTAAGATAGTGGAAAGGGTGTGTACTGAGAGGGGAGGTCATGTCCCCTTTCTAGAGTGGACATCTTTATATTGTTTGACATAGATCTTCAGTTGTAACTTCTGATTCTCAATAGTTTTGTCAAGTGTATATCTCTCCACTGTAAGATATTTTCTCTTCAGCTTCTAAACCTTCTAAATAAGAGAACAAGCTCTGAAACCAATTGTTGGCCCAATGTTAAGATAATGGAAAGGGTGTGTACTGAGAGGGGAGGTCATGTCCCCTTTCTAGAGTGGACATCAGAGACGAAGGAGTTGGCCTATCATTGGAGTCTTGTAGGCTAGCAGAGATGGACATGGACTCATTTAGTGCATATAGTGACCGTGCTTCGCATTATAGGCAATTTTGGTAGCCAGTTGGGTGCAGTTCCTTGATTTTAGGGGGTCTCCCTACTTTTTAGGAGGATGTGGCAGTGTCCAGATGTGAAGCATCACGAGACCATTATATGGTTTCAGTTTCAGGATGACAGGGTGTGTTCCCTAGTTTCTAGGAGCATCCCTAGATTTTAGGGACGGGATTACCAGTTGGCCCATCTCATTCGGCATCAGTCACAGACAAGTGACATAGTTAGAATCATGATTATTTGGTTGGTTTGGGCTATCAGAGACAAAAAGGGAAATATTTAAATATTTCCTAAGCCAGTAATTAAATAATTTATAATAAGGTTATTTTAATAGCCATTTTGGAGTAATAAAGAATTAATTGCTTCATTTGGTCAGGGATGCCTTCGTGTGATAGCCCGTTTGAAAGGTCTCAAAATAATATAAATTATTTTCACTATCCGGAGACTTCTTAGGGCATGGAATTATAACATTTTAATAAAGTAATGATTTTCCCATAACATGGACACTTTTAATTGGGAAAATATTATTTTATTATAAAGTGATAAGTGTATTCTCCTTTAGGGTTTGAATTGCCTTTGAAAGGAGATATAAAGAGATGGAAGTCAAATTGCTCATTATCTTTTGACATTTACAACTTGTGAAAACTTGAAATTGCTATGTGGAGTGATTCAGAGGCTTGGGACGAAACCCCTAGGTATGGATTGTTGGGACGCAAACCTCAACAAGGATTTGGTGATTGGAAGTGTTATTTGTTATGGAAAGGATCAAAATTCTTCTTAGAATCATTTATCAGAAGAAAATACCACATTCATCTTTGCGGCCAGTTTATTCCAACTTGGACGTTTTCCAGAGGCAGCTCGAGCTTGCATTTTGGGCGTCATTCCTCTTTAACAACCCATGTTTTTCAGTTTGGAGGCATCTATAAGGGTTTATGACAACAAAACATTCATTTTTAGTGGTTTCAAAACATTCCTATAGCTGGCGTCAAGTTTAGGAGGTAGCCACAAATCCATTTGGTGTATTTATTCATTGAATACAAAAATCTGAATATTATCCCTGGTACTATTTGAATAATTCTCAGATTGTTAAGTAATTTTAATTTATATGAATGTTGATCTTCATTTCTAGTTCAAAGTTATTTTTTATTTATCAATTACTTTCATATATCTTCAAAAACACCAAGACAAACAACAAACAAAATGTGAAAACAAGAAAAAGCCATAAAAATTAGAATTCAACAACAGTTCATTCAGAGGTACAAACGCTGGTCAAAGTTTTAGATTGAAAAATAAATAGTAAATACCAAGGTCACCGGGATTGTGGATATTTCAGTGGTATCAGATCCTTTTTCTTTCCATCCTGTGGGAATTTGTAAAAAAAATTGAGTGAGTGATCAACACTCTATTGAAATTGAATGAATAGGTACAGTGGAACTTATAGCAGTAGACATGTGAAACTGTATAGCAGTCGACAGAAGAAACCATTAGATAGTTTGTATGAATTTAAAAGGCAAACTGATGCCTTAGGTAGACATTGGATCGTAGTCAGTATATTCATAACAAGCTTAGTGAACAGTTGTCAGATCTGACTACCGTTGACAAGGCAGATAGATACATGGTTTCACTATTGGGTAGATCTTCTTCTTGCAGGACTTAGGATACGAGATAGGTTGACATGGAGAGGGAGGCCAAGAGAGACCTGTGGGCTGAATTCACAGCTGCACGTGGGCCTAGCACATCGGTTCTCGAGATCAGTGCCCCTCCAATTGAGTTACCCCACACTTTTAATGTAGGGTCATTACCTATCTCAGTGGACGAGCACATGACAGTTATATCGGCCGACAGATGTATGGAGACTCAGCACTCAGTTGATGTTCTGGTGATATAACAAGAGTTGATGCTTGCAATTGATGTTTTTACTATACCAAATTGTATTATAGAGACAGCTAGTGGCTCCAGTTCAGTTTGCCTGGAGGATAGTCCTATGGTTGATGTTGAGGGAGTTAATGATAGTGGGAGTGTTGTAGTGTTGGAGGATATGACGGTGGACTCTAGATCACCAGAGGAGGAGGATACCACTTTTGAGGACTGCCTTGAGGAGATGGAGTTAGATAGTACAAATTTGGATAGTGGCAGTCCCAAGATTGGGTTAGTGTAGGAGATGCCAGTATTCTCTTGTGTTGAGGATTTGAGCATGGAGTCTGCATGTGGTGATACCAGTGTTGAGATTGAGATAGTAGACACAGACTTGTGCCAGTATGACTCAGATTCATTTGTTATTAGGGAGTCAGATGAAGTTCAGTTTGGGTCACCAGAGGAGGTAGATCCCTTGTTAGCATCTTGGTTTGCTACCGGTACTTCCTATGTGACCCATGAGGATGAATCCATTAGTGGTGAGTCATGTCTATATCAAACCCTGGGAGAGGACTCCGAGTTGCTGGAGAGTGCAGATCACTCCCAGGATTTGGATTATTTAGAGGTTATAAAGGAGGATGTAGCTAAGAGTGTTGAAGATGTAGATTCTATAGCAGCTTCCTCGGGTACAGAGGAGTTTGATGGAGATGTGTGAGCTGTTAGTACTCCATTTGAGGATGTGAGTTCAGTTGTTTGTTCACAGAGATTAGATGATAACATATTGGGGGATAGTGTTCTAAGAGGAGTATGTTGGGTACCACTTCTATTCACAGTACAGACAGTGTGCCAGGGGTGATGCATAGGAGGCCTATAATTCAGAGTCATCATATGTCTAGTCAGTTGAGAGTCAGTGAGTATGATATTGTTATCGCATTCGAGCATTTTGATGTTGCTCGGTAGCTGATAGCTATTCATGGATGGGGGTGATCTTATGGATGATGAGCATGGTAGTTTTTACCTGTCCCTGACAGAGATTCATGTCGTACAGGAGGCTGTCAGAATTTTGAGACAAGATTATTTTCGGTTGGTAGTCGATCGAGATCACCTAGTAGAGTGGTGAAGTACAACATATGAGACACTCTTGGATAGAGAGGATAAGGTGAGTGAGCTTACTCGGGAGCTCACGATGACTTTTGAGGTTTTAGAGAGCACACAGTTGGATCTCCAGGAGTCACAAGTTTAGCTAGCAGAGGTGAATGTGGAATTGGTGTAGCTTCAGTCTACACCAACACTAGATCCAGTGCAGTTACATATTGTGGTGTCTGGTGATGTCCACAGTTGGGGTTGTTGGATGTGATAGAGTTAGGGATACATCCACCCTTGATTCTAGTGTTGGAGGTACAAGTTCACTTCCATCATATACATGTTCAATTGAGTTAGGCACTTCAGTAGAGAGTTCCAGTGCCTGGCATTAGGGTGGATATTCCGGTTGGGATGGATACTCCAGTTGGTAGCATTGTATCAGGTGATATAGTAAAAGACTTTGTGGGTAGTGTAGTGGACCCTTCATTTATTAGTGTTTCAGTTCATGACACTACTCCTTTGATTTCTCAGAAGGGAGACATGGTATCACCTGAGTTGGTTGTTAGTGATCGCATAGCTGGTGATGATAGGCAGTTGACTATGTCACAGTTACACGATGACCAGTTATGGATCTGAGGGGATAAAATGGATGCTACCACCTATAAATTCTACTATGCAGAGTCATTCTAGGATCACCTTCTTGAGAGTTCAGAATTTTGGGAGGGATCTTATCGAGCTTATGAGGGTGTTCTCATCCAGGGTACTAGTGTGATTAAGCATTTTGTGAGAGAGATTGTAGGTACCTTGACTATGATGCTCCCTCATAGAGATTTTGAGGTTGGGTTTGCTGAGAAGGTTACCCAGAACCCTATCCAACCAGTTGTGTAGAGTTTGAGATTGGAGCCATCTTTGGGTTCGCGACTGGTGGATGATGAGCCTCTAATAGAGATCAAAGCAGTTTATCACCGTTACACAGTGAGGAGTGCTCATTATTTTTCCTTTGACCCACATGTTGATGAGTTGATGGAACATAGATGTGGGTTGGATCCTAGTCCTTATCATCTATTATGGGATGGGTTCTCGCCATCAGCAGTTGGTGGGAGTTTTGGCTGCAAGTCAGTAGCAGATGACTTGCAAAGTTATGGTGATTGCAGAGATTATATAGTGTGTGGATATCTGGGTCCTGGTACAACTTTGTTCAGGGGTATTCATCACTGTTGTGCAGATGGTCTACACACTCAGTACAAGTCAGTTGGGTTTGCAGGGGGAGTTCAGGGTGTATGTGATATGATTCACCCATACATCTCAATTTTTTATGGTCTTGAGATCTATTTCTCTTGGGACCGGAGCAAAGACAGTTTTAGTACGGGAGTGTGGGTGAGTGGTTGCTATGGGTCTCTTTACAAAGTCATCCCGTTTGTTTTCAGAGGATGCTACAGGAGCCTACACTTTGTTTCACGGGCATGGCTTACAGTTTTTCGTGGGATCCAGGTGGATTGTGTTGCAGGAGGGGTTCCATTCTCATCGAGTTTGGATGATTCACATGTGTGGATCAACCACTCTAGAGGCCTCTATAATAGGGGTTGAGGGTGTGCTTGAGTGATCTTTGATGGTATCACACTTCTCTTTAGGGCGGGTAGCTATACCCTTACTGATTGGAGACTACATATGCCTTGACTCCAGCTGGGTTAATGGTTGCATTGCCCAGGTCCACTTAGCATTTCTAGAGTCTGCATTGCCTGTTACAGTGTTACAGCCATATGAGTGATCAAAGAGTTTTATTTTCTAGGTAGACGCAAATTATGGGGTGACTTTCATGGACTAGTACAGGTTTGATTTTGGGTTGGTTACTGATCCAAGTTATGACATGGGAGCAGAATGGCAAGTTGTGTGGACTCCTGGTCACGAGGGCAGTCAGGGTTGGATACTCAACAATGATGACGTGATCTACTTCACCTCCATCATGTACAGTGTGAACTATGCCTTGATGTGGGATCCAGGCAGTGGTTTTGTGATGGAACTTGCACTTCAGTGGGGTGATGAATTATTTATGATATTAGGGATACATCGTATTTTCTCAGAGTGGAGCAACAGATGCAGTCAAAGTACTACATACGGTATAAATGGTATGTCTGAGATGGTGGTGATATAGTGCTGCATTGCTTGTGGACAAGCAATCTCCAGGAAGGGAGGATTGCCATGTCCCCTTTCTAGAGTGGACATTAGAGACAGAGGAGTTGGCCTATCATTGGAGTCTTGTAGGCTAGCAGAGATGGATAGGGACTCATTTAGTGCATACAATGACCGTGCTTGGCTTTATAGGCATTTTTGGGAGCCAGTTGGGTGTAGTTCCTTGATTTTAGGGGGTCTCCCTAATTTTAGGAGGACATGACAGTGTCTAGATGTGAAGCATCACATGACCATTCCATGGTTTCAGTTTTAGGATGACAGGGTGTGTTCCCTAGTTTCTAGGAGCATGCCTAGATTCTAGGGACGGGACTGCCAGTTGGCCCATCTCATTCGGTATCAGTCACACACAGGTGACATGGTCAGACTCATGATTATTTGGTTGGTTTGGGCTATTAGAGGCAAAAAGGGAAATATTTAAATATTTCCTAAGTCAGTAATTAAATAATTTATAATAAGGCTATTTTAATAGCCATTTTGGAGTAATAAGGAATTAATTACTTCATTTGGTCAGGGATGCCTTCGTGTGATAGCCCGTTTGAAAGGTCTCAATATAATATAAATTATTTTCACTATCTGGAGACTTTTTGGCGCCTGGAATTATAATATTTTAATAAAGATGATTTTCCTATAACATGGACACTTTTAATTGGGAAAATATTGTTATTATAAAGGGATAAGTGTATTCTCCTTTAGGGTTCGAATTGCATTTGAAAGGAGATATAAAGAGATGAAAGTCGAATTGCTCATTATCTTTTGACATTTACAACTTGTGAAAACTTGAAATTGCTTTGTGGAGCGATTCAAAGGCTTGGGATGAAACCCCTAGGTCTGGATTGTTGGGACGCAAACCTCAACAACGATTTGGTGATTCAGTTTTGGAGATTTGAAGTGTTATTTGCTGTGGCAAGGATCAAAATTATTCTTAGCATCATTTATCAAAAGAAAATACCACATTCATCTTGGCGGCCAGTCTATTCCAGCTTAGACGTTTTCCAGAGGCATCTCAAGCTTGTATTTTGGGCGTCATTCCTCTTTAGCAGCCCACATTTTTCAGTTTGGAGGCATCTATAAGGGCTTATGACATCAAAACATTCATCTTTAGTGGTTGCAAAATATTCTTAAAGCTAGCGTCAAGTTCAGGAGGCAGCCACAAATCCATTTGGTGTATTTATTCCTTGAATACATAAATCTGAATATTATGCCTGGTACGATTTGAATAATTCTCAAATTGTTAAGTAATTTTAATTTATATGAATGTTGCTCTTCATTTCCAGTTTGAAGTTATTTGTTATTTATCAATTACTTTCATATATCTTCAAAAACATTAAGAAAAACAACAAACAAAACGTGAAAACAAGAAAAAGCCATAAAAATCAAAATTCAACAACAATTCATTCAGAGGTACAAATGCTGGTCAAAGTTTAAGACTACAAAATAAACAGTAAAGACCATGGTCACTAGGATTGGGGATCTTGCAAGTGAATCAGTACCCTTAAAAAATCTTTTAGTCAATTCCTTGTATTCACTGTTCTATATAAACTAACTGAGTAGATTGCTTATTCCAAACATATAGTATCAATGTTGAAATGTAAATGCATGTAAAATGAACATAACACATACACACAATTAAGTACTCTTGACACTAGTATTTTGGTATCGCAGAAAACCCCCATAAGAAGGTAAAAACTGCGGTGGGGACGAGACCCACAAAACTTCACTACTGCAGCAATAAAGATAGCCTATTAAAGCTTTACAAAATGATCACTTCTGATGATCTTACCCTGTTAGGAGTAACAAAAAGATCAACTAGATCTACCTCGTGCGAGGATTTAGCAACACAATCTATATGTGCACTCAGTTGAGAGATTTACAATAAGACTGCCAAGTCTACTCTGTTAAGAGATTTAGGTGTTTATTACAATTGTTAGAGAGTAACATAAAGTTGATCTGAAATATATACAATCTCAAAATTGTTGATACAGATCCATTAAGTTTATACAAAACATATCACCTCAATGTGAATGATAATACCTTCTGCTATGTTCTGCTTGGTAGCCTTGCCTTAGTTTTGTAAACTGATTTCTGCAATAGAATCTTTGTCCTTGAATCCCTTGTTTGATCTCTGATGTTTGTAGTATGGCGGCTACTTGATCATTTCTTGATCAACATACTTATCAAAATTTGACATCTATACAATTATATATCAAACGATATGACATAATTAGGGCTCAACATTTATATCCTTACCCTAAGATCAATGGTTACAAATTTACATTGATCAAATAAACATAGGAGACATAAACAATTAATGTTGTAAATCTGTAATTAATGTCCTTGATCGTGTAAACCGTTATCTAGGTCGGCTCAAAAGTTGTTACTTAGAATAATGTGCCATAACAAACTTTTATGTGGAGTCTGTTCCACTTGATAAATGTTGTTCCTCGGTGCTCGGTGTATATTGTATATCTCGGTTATATTGGTGCTCGATATAGTCTGTTTACTCGGGTATCATTGTACTCAGTTAACTCTGAACGTGATTAGTGCTCTTGGTTAACTCTGCACTTCAGTGATATATACCAACTGTCTTGTGTTGACTCTGTCACCGACTGTCCATTATGTCAGCTTGATAACTAATGACAACTTCAATGTGCAATTGGAGTAACATCTTTTATCTTCTTCCTTCATTCCAAGGCTAATAGAAACTCTGGAATATGACCATCATATTTTCTGTATGCAATCTTTGCCATAGTAATTTGTGAGAGGTGTGACTTATGATGCCTTTACATTGCAAAGTTTTTAAAAAAGTATTAATGATATTAAGTTTTAACTTTTTATTCAGTCCTATTTGAAAGGATGAGACATGAAAATTCTAATCACTGTTTTGTTGATAAAATAAGGTAAACAACTATTAATCATATTAAGTTTAAGCTTTTTTATTGAGTCTTATTTAAAAGGATGACACATGAAAATTCTAATCAATGTTTTGTTGATCAAATAAGGTATACGAAATAAATATCTTTCTATAGAAAAATAAATGCTCAAGACACAACAATGATCAAAGATAAAACCTATTCACTCTTATTTATTCCATAAGTTACATATTTCCTTCTACTGTAAAAAAACTACAATGTACAATTAAGGATCCTAGGAGGCTTATGAGAAGGATCTCAACTGTTCATTTTTGTTTATTATGACATACTATAAATTATCATTACTATCCCCATCCAAAACAAAAGCAACACTTATGCTAAAGCATAAAGGTTACTAAACATGATTAAAACCTTAAAGTAGCTCACCAAACTAACCCTTGTTATATCGGGGTACAATAGTTGTGCTAAAGGATGATCAAATGTGGTATGTGATTAATCTTTCCCATAACATAACAATGCACATAAAGATGAGATAAAATAGCTTAGGATAGGGCCAATTTAAAGCTTTTTGGCCCAAGGATTGGATGGATAGTATCAATGCAAATGATCAAGTGCTTAATTTGCAAAATATTGTTTGAGGCAACTATAGAAACTAAAGATGCATAGGTCTTCTTGAACTGCAATATATCATGCAAAGAGTTGATATTTTCAGCTTTTGCTTATTACTCATTATGATGGTTGGACAACCATAATCGATGAACATACCTAAAATTGCAATCAATATCTTTGAAATAAATAAACAAACTTTTTTTATATTTTTGAAATTGTGACAATTGTATATAAGATGTTTCAACAACCAATGCCAAATATGCTCAATGTTATCAATATCTTAAGTTGATTGTATAACATGCCGATTTATAAATTATAAGTTGCATATTTTCATATTCAATTTTTTTCCACATTTCAGAGTCAACTCAATCGTAGTCTCTTTCAATATATTACCCAAACCATATCTTGCTATTAACAAAAGCATTGTACTTCATTAGAATACACTACTAATAATAAAAAATAAATTCTTTTTAGATATAACCTGAATTTGTAACTATCTTAAATTTGATGTTGCATCTACATTACACAACAAAATGCGATTGCTAGGTAGTTTAAGAAGCTGTAAACCATTCAGCATCGCACATCCAAATGCTCTCGCTCATGATGACGACGTGACTTCTTCTCCTATTTACTATTTATTGAAAACAAAGTCGAAAGTACGCTTTTAAGTTCCAACCTCGCGGAAGTCCCATTAAGGTGCCTTTCCAGCTGTTGTTCAAACACAGCTGACACGACACAGTTGGAGTTAGTTGAAGACACATTATGCATTTTTCTGCGAATCTTTCTTCTGCAGTGTAACAGAGGGCAATTCCGTGAATGTCTTTCTCACAGGTATATTATTTATCGCTTGGCTGCTTTATTCCATCTCTATTATGCAAATTTCTGTAAGATATATTCCTGTCCTGCATTCAATTGAATTGCGGGCGAATTTTCATCGTAATTTTGCAGTTATCCTTGAAAAAACATACATTTCGTGAGATTTTTTCCCCATCGCGATCATAAATAATTCGATAAATTTGGTCTTGTCTCTGAAGGATGCCTGGTTAATAAAAACAATATAACGGCCCTTCCGTTAATTCAAAACTCTTGCCTCTTGTAATTATAGTTTAGTTTTTAACATATGCAGGATCGAACTTCACATTGTTCAGACACGCATTTTGTGGCGTGTTATTCTTTCCTTAATAAGAAGTTAGCTTGGTCAGGTTTCTGTGAAAGGTATTTCTGTGGAATGCATTCCCTTAATTAATGAATTAACTTACCCTGCAATTAATATAAACACTTTGCCTCATGCAATTCATATTTAAATTTTTAACATAATTGGGACGTTGCACTTTGTTGCACCCATACAGATTTTTTCGTATTGTAACATATTTCAAGATAATTTATCTCATCAGGGTTTTTGTCGACCTCTTTGTGTTCTTTGTCTTCTCTGGTATGTATCATTGCAGAATCTTTGGAGTATATCAAACGAATTAGTGAAGAAATGGTGAAAGTATTGATGCATGAAAACAACAAACCCATCTCATGGCAACAGAACCAAAGAACGGAACTGTGTTTGAAGGTTAAGGACTATGATTTCCTTATCAG
The DNA here is from genome assembly GCA_018584345.1 of Thuja plicata. Lineage (NCBI taxonomy): Eukaryota > Viridiplantae > Streptophyta > Pinopsida > Cupressales > Cupressaceae > Thuja > Thuja plicata. Next base: position 701,792 of record MU223540.1, read on the forward strand.
GGCTGCACTCGTGAATGGAAAATATCAGCAAAATTGTTGGTTGCATTTTAAGGTGCACCCTTCTACGAAGAAAACCAGAATTTGTAAGATGTGTCCTATGAGGAAAAAAGGGTTTTGTACAATTAAGTGCGCACTTGTGTAAGGCAAAAGGAGTTATACTTTTCAAAGAACAAGTATGCACTTAAAAATGAAAGGAAGCAAAGGTGCGGAAAATGCTTTCTACCACTAATCTAGTGAGGGAGAGAGTACAAATTTTCTTTACAAATCTTAACTATTACAGAATCAGAAACACATTCACAAGGAGATTATAAGCATGCATAAAGATTATACCATAGAATACATGATATATTGAGGGGAAAATCTTTTCGGGAGAAAAGCCACAAACTCCTAAAGCACAACACTTCGCATTTCTGAAACAACAATTACAATACAATAGTAGTACATTGCTTCTTCAACGGGAGTCTTCAACAATCACTCTATTTTGGCAGCATACCACTTACCTACAAACATAATATAACTCATACTCTCCAAGGCTATCGTATATAGAGAAATAAAACACAAGAGGTAGCTTCTAGATTAAGATACAAGATGGGGTCGTGCATAACATTTGACACCATTTTTCAACCACCCAAAAAAATGCAAATCACACATGTACGTCTCCAAATGACTCCCCATTCAAATCTCCTAAGTTGGGCACTCAAAATTTACTATTTTGAGTTATGAAAGATGCTCTTACACATCTTACAATTGTCATAAGAATACGTCTGTAATAACCCCAACGGGTTATAACTCTGTTTTCCGTTGTGACTCAATGATATTTTGTCAAACAGTTAGTATGCAAGGTATAATATGAAATTACAAAACACCATACAAATTACAAAACACCGTACAAATTACAAGTGCTATGCATAGAAATTCTGTCAACATTTATATGGTCATAACATGCTAAAACCACCACTTATACCACGGAGACAATTCCTCAAACATGGTGTACCACCTCTTGACACAAGTAAATTCCTCTATTGCGAACCTGAATTTAATGGTTTGCTGTTACAGACTTAATAGTTGAACCATGGCAATATTTATATCATGTTTTCATACAACCGTTTGATTGCAGACTTGCACATACATGAAATTTAATTCTGAAACTTCAGCAATATACCAGTTGACATCATGAATTTCAATTGCATTACATAAACATGTTCAATGCAAAATCTGGGATTAGATTTGCATTCAAGGTAGGAACCTGGCATATAACGCAGCTTTGTATTTTAATGCCAAATGGAATGCAGCTTGCACACAATGGAAGAAATCCTCTAGGCGGCTAAGTCTGTGATCATATTGCTGTTCAAACCCCACACGAGCCTTCTCAAAATGCTTGGCATCAACCTCTATGACCCACGCGGCTTCTCCAACAGAGTGCGGCTGCCCTTAAACACTCCAAATGCTGGTCTGGAAGGCTGCGATTTGGTTCCAGCTGTTTCTCATTTTCTCTGCAACTAATCTGAATAGAAATGCTATGATAAAACCCTCCGAAATTCTTCACCTGTAGCACATTCATGGCTTCTGATATAAAGCCATCGCTAATTCACAATTTCACTTTATATCTCACTAGTTCAGAGTGCCAATAAGAGAAAATCACAATTTGGCAAGCCAAATTCAGCTGCAAACCCTTGCACAACTCTCTTTACAAAATCAACAAAATAACAATGTCATAGAATGGTTCGTTTTACTCCTCTATTGGCTTTTATAATAAGCTCTAACTTAATTATTAATTCATAATCTCCTTGGTTTTTGGCGCCTCAACAATTAATTATAAAATAGTCCCCTTTTAACGACTAAAAACTCCTCAAGTCATAAAGTGCAAATATAACCTTATTTTATAATGCGCCATAAATGAATAATTATTAATAAAGTATTACTTTATTAATAATTAAAACAACATAACTCCATGAATACTCATTATTCTTCCGTTTCGTCTGAAACAGGGAGCCAACCACTGCATCCACTGCACATCTGACTACCTTACTAAAAATAGTAAGGGTCCACCTCTATCAACCCCTGATTTGCTATAATTAGCAAATCCCTGAATACCTGATCAAAAAAGATGCCAAAGGTCATCAATGCAACTGAGGCTGGTCCTGGTGCCCTGCCAAATATAGAAATATCAGATAAATGACTTACTATAAATAGTAAGTGTACCAAACTAACCCAAACGAAGAGCAATCCTGAACACCTCTGACCTCCTGAAGGGAATTGGCCCACTGAACTGCCAATTGGGATTCTCTAACCAATTGACTTAGCCTACGAGGGCCACTGATAGACTAATCCAAACCACCAACCATGGTGAGCTAAAAAGGGGACATTACACCATTGTAAATATTAACTTACAACTTATAGCTGTAAGAGAATCTGTCATAATCTGAGTATAAATAGCACATTCTCTTATAACTCGTCATAACCCAACTTGGTCACCCACATTCTCCATGCAAAAGGTATCTCCTGTCACATCCAATTCATCATAGAATTTGTCGTAGACAGACACTTGTAAAGATCCTCAAAGTTGGATACGTACCTCCACATGTGTGACAAATGTGTTACCAATTATCACCAAGTAGGATGCCACCAAGCCTATGGGTCCCACTAGATGACTAGACATTATAGGCAATTCATTAAAATAATAAAAATATACAACAAATGAATGGAAAATCAACGTTAGAATTTGCAAAGGTTGAGACACCTTTACCAACACTCTCCCACTTGTTGAAGACCTTTCAAATAGCCCATAAATTAATTGCAGGGGGCTAAGAGGCCCATAGAACTGGTAGCACCATCTGAACTTTTCTGTGCTCACTAGTTTTGTCAATGCATTTGCAACATTTGTCAAAGTGTCAACTTTCTCCAATTTCACCTTCCCATCCTCTACCATATCTTGAACAAAATGAAATTGTGCATCAACGTGCTTTGTTTTGGCATGGGAAGTCAGATTCTTTTCTAAGAAAATAACACTATGAGTGTCACAACAAATAGGAGTCAATCCTGCATGAAACCCAATATTTGAACACAATGGTCTAAGCGAAATGGCTTCCTTACAAGCATGAGTAGCTGTCATATACTCTACTTCTGTTCTGGACAAAGCAACTACAACTTGTCACTCACTCATCCAACTAATAGCACCATCATACATAGTAAAAACATAACCATCGGTGGATCTTTTGTTGTCAATGTCACTTGCCCAGTATGAATCCACATATCCACGGATACTCATAGAATGTCGAGATCTAGTAGGATAACCATGATATCACAAGGAATACTCAGAATCATCCTCAAATATTTGAACACTGTCTTAACTGAATCCCAATGCACCTGTCTAGGATTAGCCATATATTGACTTAGGACTCCACTGTTTGGGCAATGTCTAGTCTAGTATAGACAATAGCATACATAAGACTGTCAACAATACTTGCATATGGTACACTGGCCATGTCCTTCACCTTAGAACGAAATTTTGGACAATCCTTCCATAGATAACTTCGTTCCCAATGCAACAAGAACTATCATAGATCTACAAGTTGTTGTGTTGAATCTCTCCAACATTGAATTCACATACTTTTTCTGGCTTTACAAGAGCTTTTTGTTAGCTCTGTCTCTTCTGATCTCCACCCCCGAAATGTACCTAGCTGCACTTAAATCTTTCATCTCAAACTATGTTGACAACTAAGACTTTAAGTCAGAATCAAATAACCATTCCCAAATTGTAACATATCATCCACATATAATGCAATAATGAGAATGCAACCATTATCAGTTTTCAAATAAACATAATGATCAGATTTAGACCTCTGAAATTTGAAACTCAACACAAGTATCAAACTTTTGGTACCACATCCTAGGAGATTGTTTCAGACCATACAAAGACTTTTTTAACTTGCAAATGAGATTTTCTTTACCTTTCACCACGAAATGCTCTGGCTGTGACATGTAAATTTCTTCCTCGAAATCACTATGAAGGAATGCTATCTTCACATTCATTTGCTCAATTTTCCAATCATGAACTGTAGCAAGTGGTAACAAGAACCGAATCGATGTCAGCTTTGCAACTGGAGAGGAAATCTCACCATAATCTATTACCTCAACTTGGGAATACCCCTTCATAACCAATCGTGCTTTATGCTTTTTAACACTTCCATCAGGATCCAACTTTTTCTTAAACACCCACTTGCATCTCACAGGCTTACATCCTTCAGGCAAAGGTACGAGATCCCAAGTTTTGTTCTTCTTCAAAGATGCCATATCATCATTCATGGCTTCCATCCAAGAATCTGCATCACGCATACCCATAAACTCTCTAACAATCCTAGGTTCATCAGTGTTAGCAATCAAAGAAAAAAGTAAATTGGAATCTAACAATGAATATCCAAACCTTTTTGGTGAATAATTGTATCTATCAGGTTGTCACCTTTCACGAGTAGACCTCCTCAAAGGCTATGATTGAGGTTCTTCATCTTCTTCTGAACTTCCAGAGCTACTAGAACTTCCTTGCCTTCAGGTCCACTAGGAGCTCATAGTTTTGTTTCTCCTCTTCTCTAGTTGTAGCTCAACAGTGGAAGGTTTCATCTCCCTAAAAATAACACTTCTGCTATAGAGAACCTTCTCTATCACTGGATCCCAAAGCTTGCTGTACCCTTATACTTCGATACCATACTAGATAAAGATGCACTTCACTACCTTGTTCTCTAAAGAAGATCTTTTTTCACTTAGAACATGAGCATAAACTTCACAACCAAATACTCTGAGATGTCTCAACAAGGGCTTCTTTCCTAACTACACCTCCATAGGTGTCTTAGCAAAAAGTGCTGATGTAGGATATTTGTTAACCAGATAGTAGACGATGGATACAACTTCAGCCAAAACTTTTGTCCAAGGCTGGCACCACTAAGCATACTTCTAGTCCTCTCCATCAACATCCTATTCATTCTTTCAACAACTCCATTTTGCTGAGGGGTGTATGGAGATGTCTTATGCCTCTAAATCCCATTGTCCTTACAAAACCTATCGAAATTTGCTTAGCAATACTCACCACCATTGCAGTCCTCAAGCACTTAATCCTTCTACAAGTTTGATTCTCAACAAGAGCCTTAAACTCCTTAAACTGACTAAAGACTTTGGATTTACTTATGAGAAAATAAACAAATGTCCTACTGTAGTCATCTATGAATGATGCAAAATACATAGAATTTGAAATCGAAGGAACATTAACAGGACCAAAAACATCAGAATGTATCAAGTCCAACAACCCAGAAGATTTGTGAGAACTAGAGTAGAACTGAATGCAATTTTGTTTAACATATATGCAGTGTTCGCAGAAATCGAACTCAAGATTACAATCATCAAGCTCCTCAACAAGGCATTTATTGTTTAGGGTTTTAAGACCCTTCTCACCAATGTGACCCTAGCATTGTCTTCTTTGTTAGAAGTTTCATCTCCAAAGCATTGGCATCCTTAGGTACCCAAAAAGCACGACCATCAGTTGTAGAAGCATTAGTCCTCTTCGTAGCTTGATTTGACGATGAGGATGAATAATCTAGAGCCCTCTTCTTGGACACCAAAGAAGCACTATTGCACTTGATTGTGCATGCATCCAACTTGAACAAGGTGCCAATCCGAACACCCTTAGCAAGCACCATAAAACTTCTTTTCATCTTACATCCCCTTTGATGAGAGAAAACAACCTGCACACCCATATCACTCACAACTTGCTTATAGAGAGTAGATTCCGTGCCAAACTTGGGATGTGCATAACACCATTTATCCCCTTCACTCTTCCATCAAGGAATCTAATCTTGACTCTTCCATGGCCAACAACCTTCAGATGAGAGGCATCACCGAGACACACCTTCCAATTGTCATATTCTTCATGCTTTGAAAACCAACCCTGATGTAGGGTCACATGAAAAGATGCATCGAATCTATCAACCATACATCTTTCAATGCATGGGGGTCCAAGCCTGCGACAAATGCTTCAGTGTCATCTTGAGAGGATTTGTCTGAATTTGTATCAGAGGATCTCTTCTTCTTTTTCTCCCCCTTACAATCTTTTCGGAAGTTACCAAGTTTGCCACAATTCCAACATTGACTTTCCAAAAGACTTAGATCTCCCATGGGATTTGGAATTTCCTCTTTCATCTTTCTTGTCCTTCTTGCCTTTCTCTTTTGATCTACCACGAACCACAAGAGCCTCCATAGCTGACCCCGAAGTTTTCCTCCGCATCTCTTCATAAAGTAATGATGCTACAACCTCATCCATCTTGAACTTGGTGGTTGTACTTCCAATAGCCATAACAAGGTGGTCCCATGAGTCAAACAAATAACACAACAAAAGCATACAATGATCCTCCACCTTGATCTTGTCACCAACAAAACTCAATTGAGTAACAACCATATTGAATACATTCAGATGATCAGCAATGGATCCTCCATCTTCCATCTTCAGAGAATATATCTTCTTTCTCAGAAAAAGCTTGTTTACCAGAGATTTAGCCTGATAAACATCTCCAAGCTTCTTCCAAAGATCTTTCATAGCCTTCTCTTCATGGATATTCAGGAGCATTGAATCAGCTAGACAAAGTCTTATCAAACCCTTGGCTTTCCGATCCATTTTATCCCTTTCTTGCTGCGGAGTATTTAGCGGTTTCGTTGAAGAAACTGCAGCCCATAGATCTCTATCCACAAGCATGTCCTCCACTTTGAGTTTCCACAACTCAAAATTGATGATTAAATTTCTCCATATCAATTTTTGTGGATGTGCTTGCGATATTCTTCCTGCAACAAGATTTTGAAAATGCTCTGCAAAAGCTTCCACTCAAACGAAGATCAGTATAAAAAACTCGCTACCCAACAACGAAACCAAAACTGGCCAGGGTGTGATACCAACTAAAAGGAAGCAAAGGTGCGGAAAATGCTTCTAACACTAATATAGAGGGGGAGATAGTGCAAATTTTCTTTACAAATCCCAACTATTATAGAACCAAAAACCCATTCACAAGGAGATTATAAAGTTTAAACATGCATAAAGATTATACCGTAGAATACATGATATATTGTGCTAAAAACCATTTTGGGAGAAAAAACCCCCCATTCCAAAAGCATAGTACTTTGTATTACTGAAACAACAATTACAATACAATAGCAGTACACTGCTTCTTCAACAGGCCACTCTAAATCAATTTCAGCAGCATAACACTTCACCTGCAAACATAACATAACTCATACTCTTCAAGGCCACCTTATAGAGAGAAATACACCACAAGAGGTAGCTTCTAGATGAAGATGCAAGATGGGGTCGTGCATAACATTTGGCACCATTTTTTAACCACCAAAAAGCATGCAAATGACACATGTACGTCTTCAAATGACTCCCCATTTAAAACTCCTATGTTGGCCCCCCAAAATTTAGTATTTTGAGCTATGACAGATGCTCTTATTCATCTTACAACTGTCATAAGAATCCATCATAAATATTGTCATAACTTACAACTTACAGCTGTAAGAGAATTTGTCATAACATGACTATGAATATCACATTCTCTTACAACTTGTCATAACCCAACTTGGGCACCCACCTTTTCAATGCAAAAGGTATCTTCTGTCACATGTCTAATAAGTCATAGAATCTGTCATAGGCTGATACTTGTCAAGAGCGTCAAAGTGGGATGCCTACCTCCACATGTGTGACACGTGTCGTATAGTTATCTCCAAGTAGGATGCTGCCAAGCCTATGGGTCCCACTAGATGACTAGACATTGTAGGCAATTAATTAATTAAAATAATAAATAAATAAAACAAATGAATGCAAAATCAATGTTAGGACTTGTAGAGGTTGAGACACCTTAATCCCAACAAGAAATGGCCAACTTTTTGTGAAGATTGAATTTGATTTCCAAAAGCTATAAAACTATGAAGAGGCACGCACACAAAGGAGAAATGTGAATTTCGAAAGTTTTTTATCTATGTATTATCAAGCCTACACTTGATAGGGTGGCTGCTAGTTTGGGATTTTAAAAGTGGATATCCTATATTAGGCTTGCCTCTCTAGAAAGCAATCAGCTTTTGACCTTTGAAGAGTGGGTTTCCATTGTGAAGGGTACACCTCATATAGGCTGATAGAGTTTTTGAATTCGCATGGTTCTTAACTATTATAGGAGCCTAGTGACCGCCCATGTTCCCATTATCATTCATTGAATTTTGCTACTTAAAAGGCTACTAAAAAATCATATAGTGGGCCAGTAGTCGCCCATTGGTATGGCCAATAGTTGGGAAACAAATTAGCTATAAGCAGTTAAGTCACATACGAAGACAATAAAATAATCTTTGAAATCCGATGGACCATTTAGGAGCCTAGGGTGTGTGAAGTTAGCTATAGTGGCCACTGGTACCCTTCCCCTAATGGGGGACACTTGGTGTAGGCTGAGCTTGTGTTGAATGGAAGAATATAAAATTACATTTTGGAGCACGCCCCTTTGTAAAGGCTGACCAGTTTCTTGTTTAGCAAAGAAAACTTTGTCTATGGTGAGTTGGTCTAACAAAGGAACTTCTTCAATCAAGAGAGGGCAAATATTTTCTTGTAGAATAGTAAACTCCTACTAAATTGAAAATTGACAAAAAGATTTTAAGGGGCAGCGAAAGGAAAACTGCAGATTTCAGAGCTGCATTCAATTTGAGCGCTTTGGCACTTGTAATTGCAGGCAAATCAACTTGCAGTTATCCTTTAGAAAAAAGGGTAAAAATATATTGAGTCAGAGAAATAACAGTACCAATCAAAGGGCAAACAGGCCCAGAAAAGAGAGCAAGGCCAGAATCATCAATAACAGGGTGTCCTTAATGGGCCACAACTAACCCACCATGTCTTCCATAACTTGCAGTTATCCTTTTAAAACATACATTTTATGAAAATTTTTTCCCTTCCCGATCATAATATAATTCAATAAAATCTTATATGGGTCTTGTGTCTTTAGGATGCACTGGTTAATAAAAATAAAACAATGGCCCTTCCATACTCTTCGCCTCTTGTAATTCTGGTTTAGTTTTTATCATATAAAGGATCAAAATTCACATTGTTTAGACATGCCTTTCGTGGTGTGTTTTTCTTTCCTTAATAAGAACTTAGCTTGGTCAAGTTTGTGTGAGAAGTGTTTTTGTGGAATGCATTCTTATATTAATGAATTGACTTACCTATTAAATTAATATTTATATGCTATTAATGGTTATCTATTATCTGTTTGTAAATATTAGAATGTTTCTAATATTTAGTTTTTTGTAGTTAGAATAGAATGTTTCTATTCTTTACGATCGTTTCCTAAGGAAACATTGTCTGTTCTTTTGTATATATAGATCATTCGATCTCGGTTAATAATATCAAATTTTTACCACAATATGGTATCAAAGCATAATCTTTAAATTTTTGAAAAATTCTATAATTTCATTTTTTAAATTATCCGAGCATCAATTTTTCGAAATTATTTTCTGAGAGATCTTCACATTTCTCCTTGAGAAATCTGTTGTTCGAATCTGAAACCTGTCTAGGGTTTTTTGGAGTTTTCATTCTCAGAAAATCACAATCTTGCACATCTGCGTTTTCTACTTTTCTTGAGAGCGTTTTCTCCTACAAAAACGACGACCGTTGCTGCAGAAAAAACGACGTTGTTTTTGCCTTTAAGTTCTCGATTCATTCTTTGCCTCCTTGCAGTGTTGTTTACTGCCAAATGCGACGCTTTTGATCGACTCATCCATCCTGAGCAACGCCATTATTTGCGCGTGGTCTCTGCTCACACCCGTGAGACCTCTGCTCTTTTTTCTCCTTCGTGGACAGGATGCAGCGATCTTTGGAGCCATTGTGGTCGCTTCTGCATACAATCGACCCCATTATGATCATTTTTCTGAACTCATCCGCCATTTTTACACAACTCTGCAATTTTTTGATATTTTTTTCCAGCGGCTAGGGTTTCATTCGAAACTCTCAGATTCTGTGCTGTCTTGGAAATCTAATTACAGATTCTTGGTGGGTTTCTCGAGAACTCAACTGGGTTGTCGTCCATTTTTTCTGGGTGCCTCGATTTTTGTGCCTCAAATTTCGAGCCAACGGATTCAGAATCTGACAGCATATTCCTTCTGGGTTTTTCAAGCTCTCTTTTGGGTACCACTTCTTTTGGGTCTTCTGACATTTCACCTCGAAGTATGCGCCTGCTCAGTTCTTCACATTTTTCATTGAAATTCGTGCCATGACATCACTCACCAATCTTCTGCTCGAGGGAAATCAGAAGTTCAATGGTCGGAATTATAACATGTGGAAGCAGCAAATGCTAACCATCTTCCAATATCGCAACAATGATCAGGTGGTTTTGGGTATTACTCAGCGTCCGACTACAGCTGGTCCTGATCAGGTTACCTATGACCAGCATAATCGGGAAGCAGTCATGTTTCTCAAATTATTAGTGGCTGATTATCAGCTCCCTCAGATTCCACCGGCAAAATAGCTGCCGAGATATGGGAGCATTTCAAAACCCTACATGAGACTTCAGATAAAAGCAAGGCTTTCTTTCTCAAGAACACTCTGTTTTCTATTGTCATGGATGAGCAGAAATCACTCCAGGATCACCTGAATTGGATTCAGGAAATCCATGATCAGTTGCTTGCCATTGGACGCAAGATGGAGGAAGAGGACATTGTGGTAATCACTCTCAAAAGTTTACCCAGGTCCTACGAGCATTTTATCGAGACTCTCAACATCACTTCTACTGGTGTTGATTTGAAGTTTACCGATCTCTGCACACTTCTGCTTCAGCAAGATCAATGGAAACAACAATTCGGTAGTAGTTCCAGCTCCACCTCCACCGAGCAAGCCTTTTCTGCTAAATCCTTTCAAAAGGATAAGGGCAAGTCTCATTCTCAGCAGAGGCCCTCTGCTCCAACATCAAAAGGCTTCAAGAAAAAGAACATTCAATGCAACTACTGCCACAATTATGGTCACATGAAGGCTGAATGTCGGAAGCTCTTAGCTGCCCTATCTAAGCAATCTGGTTCGCAGCCCAAAGCGAATAGCGCAGAGCACACTGAGCAGACATAATCTGCCTTTTACGCCTTCATGGCTAAAAGACCAGCAGATCATGTCAAGTCGTTTTCAACATAATTGGGATCTTGCACTTTGTTGCACCCATACAATTTTTTTCGTATTGTAACATGTTTCAAGCTAACCCATGTCTCATCAGGGTTGTTGTCGACCTCTTTGTGGTCTGTCTTCTCTAGTATGTATCTTCCCAATATTGACAATTGGAGTTATCAAACAAATCGATGAAGAAAAAACTTGTCTCATGGCAACAAAACCAAAAAAAGAAACTATGTTTGAAGGTTAAGGACTTTGATTCCCTTATCAGGACTGCACTTCTGAATGGAAAATATCAACAAAATTGTTGGTTGTATTATAAGGAGTACAATTCTACAAAAAAAACCAGATTTTATAAGGTGTATCCTCCTATGAGGAAAAAAGGGGTTTGTACTTTGAAGTGTGCACCTGTGTAAGGTAAAAGGAGGTATACTTTTCAAAGAACAAGGATGCACTAAGAAATTTGCAACTTTTGATGAAGGTTGAATGTGATTCTCAAAAGCCATAAAAACCATGAATAGGCATGCATGTGAAGGAGAAATGTTAATTTCAAAAGTGTTTATCAATGTACTATCAAGCACGCACCTGATAAGGTGGCTGCTAGTTTGGGGTTTTAAAAACTGATTTCCTATATTAAGTCGGCCTCTCTAGAAAGCAATCAGCTTTTGATTGTTTAAGAACAGATTTCCATTGTGAAGGGTGCACCACATATAGGCTGACAGAACTTTTGAAATTTCATCGATTTAAACTATTAATGGGGGGCCACTTGGTGTAGGTCGACCTTGTGTTAAAAGGAATAACCTTGTGTTAAAAGGAATAATATAAAACTACATTGTGGAGTGCGCCTCTTTGTAAAGGCCAACCAGATTCTTGTTTATCAAAGAAGACTTTGTCTATTGTAAATTGGTCTAATGAAGAGACTTCTTCAATCAAGAGAGGGCAAAGATTTACTTGTAGCATAATAAACTCTTCTTAAATTTGAAAATTGACAAAAAGATCTTTAGTGGCAGAAAAAGAAAAAGGTACAGATTTTATAGCTACTTGAAAGATCCCCCAATCCCGGTGACGTTGAAATTTACTGTATAATTCAGAATTTGAATCTTTGACTAATGTTTGGTATCTCTAAATGGTCTTGGCTGAATTCTGATTTCTTTGTCTTTTCCTTGTGTTTTTTAGCTTTTTGGAGTTTTTTGAAAATAAAACAATTACACCACAAATGGAAAATAAATAGCATTTATGAAATGTAAACACATGCTGTAATTCTTATTATTACTGAATTCTAAAATAGCACATACCCGGATTATCCAGCAATCTGATATATTAGCTTCAAGAAAAGATCAGAACAAACATACAATATTGTCCATGACAAGAATAAACACCAGCTATATGGGAATGCTTGGTGTGTGCCCCAAATTTGAAGAAAATGCTGTAATAAATCCACCAATGCCTCAATGAATGCTATGCTGCCCAATAATGAGAAAAGGGCTTCCTCTAAACCCCACGTGAGCTGCTGGAATGAAATGCCAAAAGCCAATAAGCTGGCCGCGAGGCTGAAAATGACTCTCTCCAAAAGATTTAATGCTGATACCAAATCGATCACTTCCTCTATCAATCCAAATGCAATGAAATACCAATCCAATCACCAAAGACTTGCTGAGGTCTGCGTCCCAACAATCCAGACTTGAGGATTTCGTCCCAAGCCACAAATCGCCCTCTAGAGCAATTCCACAATTCAGAAGTTTCGAAATGTCAAAAGGTAATCATCAATTAAGCTTCCATCTCTTTATAACTCCTCTCAAGGGAAAATCGAACCCTAAAGGAGAAATACACTTAGCACTTTATAATAAAATAATAGTTTCCCAAATAAAGGTGTCCATGGTATAGGAAAAACATTACTTTATTAAAATGCTTTAACTCAAGGCACCAAAAGGTCTCTGGATAGTGAAAATAGTTTATAATAATTTGAGACCTTTCAAACAAGCTATCACACGAAGGCATCCTTGACCAAATGAAGCAATTTTTCCCTTATTACTCCGAAATGGTTATAAAAATAATCTTATTATAAATTATTTAATCACCGACTTAGGAAATATTTAAATATATTAAAATATTTCCATTTTTGCCTTTGATAGCCCAAATCAACCAAATAAACATGAGTCTGACCATGTCACCTGTCTGTGACTGATACCGAACGAGATGGGTCAACTGGCAGTCCCATCGCAACAATTTAGGGATGCTCCTAGAAACTAGGGAACACACCCTGTCATCATGAAACTGAAACCATGGAATGGTCCAGTGAGACCTCACATCTGGAAACTGCCACATCCTCCTAAAAAGTAGGGATATCCCCTAAAATCTAGGAATTTCTCCAAACCGCCTATAAAGCCAAAATTCGGTCACTGTATGCACTGAAATAGTCCCTATCCATCTCTGCTAGCCTACGAGACTCCAATGATAGGCCAACTCCTCCATCTCTGATGTCCACTCTAGAAAGGGGACATGACATTGCTAGCAGATTTACCTCGATCTTCTTCCTTGAAAACAATCTAAAAGATAAAGAGAGATGAAGAGAGTAGTAGAAAAGGAAAAAGAAAAGGCAATGGGTAATATAGAGGTATTCCAAAGATCGGCAAGTTAAGGTTGATTGCCGAGAAGATGACTGATATGTATACACCAATTCAACACGAGCCATCAGTTATGTATTCTATTTCTTTATTTCCAACTCCCAACTCTCTAGTTTCTTCTCATAGTTATCCTCTTTTGTCACTTGTTGGGCCACCTTCTCCTGAGATTCTCATGGATGTTGCATTGATATCTATTGAACTAGGATCTCAGATTACATCTCCGGTTCAGCTTTCTTTTCGCAAGTACTCTCAGTAATTGATATTTTATCTCCCATTTGAGAGCCTTAGAGTGAACGGGAGAGAGGTAAAGTAGCCCCAAGATGGATAAATTCAGTGGTTACCCAGGAAAAAGAAACCACATTCATATCAGATCAACCATGCCACACTTGCTACACATTTTGAAGATTCAGAAGGAAAGAAGCCTAAGTGGCAATTCAGGATGAAGAAAACTATAGGGGCAATCTTTATCATGTTGACAGCTATTCCTCTAGATGACAGGACTACATCTGCTAATTTCTAGGTATTTAGAACAAAATTGAGGGTTTAGGGAATGCAAAGCAGCCTTGAAGGCTGAAATCAAACAACTTTGAGGGTTTATAACACGTGTTTTACAACCTTCTTCCAATCGTACTGTGTCTGTACCTCAGATTTTAGAGTTTGCCAATGACCACGAGGGGTTAGATTAGCTAGTCACATGTGGAAAGAACATGAAAATATGGTTAGAAGGTTTTTACTAGCAACGTACTAAGATACTAATGTTTAGAAGATATTTGCGAATAGGGTACTAAGATTCTAGGTCAGTTGTTCACTTTAATATCCAAAGTGAAAGGAGTAATAGGAGGGATAATATCATAATAGATATGAATAAAGTGTGTGATGGAGACATAAAAAATAGTGGAAAAATGTCAAGCAAGATTATAACTTGAAATTGAATAAGGTAAAAGAGCAGATATTTACATGGGAAGGACAATGTCATTTTTTGATGAGATGCTAAACAAAGTTTCTTCTACTTTGAACTAAGAAAAATGACAAATTAGCTCAGCAGAAGGGTTTGTTTTTTATTTCATAATTGCTACTTTGTGTAAATATATTGATGAAGAAGGTGGTACATTTGATTTGGATGATGCCCCAAGCATGAGATTTAGCAATCGATTATAGAAAAAAATTTAGAAGTTCAACATGTGAGCAAAATGCAAGAATTGGCAAAAATCACTATTTCATTTCTAGAAAGGAGAGAAGAAATTGAAAGAATTAGAGATAGTGATTTCAGAGGGTAATTTCATTGTTTAGATAGAAATTGTTCAGTTGGATTGTGGTGGTAACAGGTGAATGCATAATTGATTATTCACCTCAGAACATCTAGAAAATTGCTCCGGCACCAGGGAATTTTAGTGGGACCACTTAGTAGCTAGTTTTAGTTGTCTCTAATTTAGCTTGATGTTCTTTTTGAGGAGTCTATTTTTAGAGTTTCATTTTTGGACCTCTTATCTTGGAAAAGGCATTAGTTCTAGATCCTTTTACAACTATTCGACTCATATGAGTAGCAACATGAGGCTTATACAAGCTCTTCTAAGAAAACACACTAGAAATCATCTAATACAAGCTGTTGTGATCACTTATAGTTATTATAGACTAATACAAGACACTTATGAGCAAACACACTAGGAAGCACCTATGGAATACCAAGATTCACAACATTAGCATCCATATTAAATGTCCTTTTGGGGATTTCAACTTGGGTATCTATAATGAGAGTCCAATGCTATAACCAATTAAGCTCAACTCCTTGGAAAGTTCTAGATCCTTCGAGGAAGACTATTGTCTGCTTGTAGCAATTTTTAGTAGGATTATAATTAAAGATTGTCAATTGTCTCACTGGTGAATCTTCTCTCTCCAACTGTTTGACAGGCGAGTTCTCTCCCTCGAGATCTAGTATCTCCAAAGGGAAGGGTAACTCTTGTCGCGGTGAGAGAATGACGGTCCCCATTGGTGCCAGAGGTGTCATCCTGAAGTTGCTCAGCCAAGTGCTCATATCCTCCTCTCATGGAGCACTATTCACCAACATTTATGCTTCCCTCAGCTGCTTACCTTGCAACTCTGCTCCCACCGTCACCACAGCCTCCGTCCCTACTACCTCAATGGTCACCTGTGACTCCCTCACCTCATTGGTCATCTCAACACTCGACAACCCTTCTACCACAAATCTTGCTCTAGCCTCAACTATCTCATTTGTTGGAGATCCCTCTACGCCTACCCCCAACTCCACTGGTGCTCTCATTTGACCAAATCCTGACACTGGAACTGCTGCCACCGTGGTACGGAAGGATGTGGACGACGTCAACGAGGCTGCATTTGAGAGGAGTGGCGGGGCAAACAAAACCTGTGTAGTATCACCACCCGTGCAAACATTTTCTTGGCCTTGGTATCAATCTTCTTCCCTTTCCTGCCGGGAATGCCAAAAACTCTTGTGAAATCAATCGCTGTGAAAGTGATGGTGACATCCTAGCCGAGATACTGGAAACTGCTCCTGTGGCTAAACCTGTCAAATGTGTTGATCATCATCCTCAGTGCTCCCTCATAATCTCGGATGCAAAAAATAGACATTTTAATCGCCCAATGCACCTCCGCCCTTCGGATTTGCCCCTTTATAACATCATTATATGGCATCTCTTGCCACCATGCTTTGCACTCCAATCCATTCAATCCCTCAAAGGCAACATTTTGTGCTGTGACTATCTTTTTGTGCTAGCATTTGAACTTTCAGTCTCATTTTGTGCTGTGACTATCTTTTTGTGCTAGCATTTGAACTTTCAGTCTCACCGTGCGTGTCCTCAGGCTTTTCTCCCGAATGTCTATGATCTCGGCTGGCTCTAACACTAACGTCCCTCCTTCGTCAAGGGGTGGCAGATCTGTTGAAACCGTGATGTGTTGACCGACAACTTTCTTAAGGCAAGAAACATGAAAGACGTGGATTCGACTACCTTATGACAGGTCCAATTTGTAGGCAACTTCACCTACTCTCTGCAACACCTAGTAGGGTCCGTAGAAACATGGCTTCAGCTGGTCCTTGCCACATGTCTTTAGGGAAGATTGTCTGTATGGTTGAAGCCGGAGGTACACTAGATCGCCAACTTTAAAACTTCTCTCTATTCGGTGTCTGTCAACATACATCTTCTATTGGTTCTGAGCCCTATGAAGATTTTCCTTGAGAGACTTCAAAATGTCCAACCCTTCTTGTAGCCGATCCTTGGCCCTCGATGCACGACTTTCGCCTAGTGCCATATCAACAAATGATGGTGGCTCATAGTTGAACAATGCTTTGAAGGGCACCATGCCAATCGAGATGTGGTACGTGGTATTGTAGCAGTGTTCACCCAAATACAACCACTTAACCCATGTCTTCTGTTGTGCCGAAACATAGTTCCTGAGGTAGCCTTCCAGCCATTTGTTCACGATCTCGGTCTAACCATCAGTCGGTGGGTGATAACTGGTGCTTGGTGACAACTTCGTCCCTGTAAGCCGAAATAAAACTGTCCAAAAGATGTTGAGGAAACGGCTATCCTTGTCGCTGATGATGTTTTGAGGGAGACCATGCAGCGAAACACCTCACGATAAAACAGATCCGCTACTTGTGTCGCCTGATATCCTACGGAAATGGCAAAGAAGTGTGCATACTTAGTCAGCCGATCGACCACCACGAAGATACAATCCTTCCCTTGCACCTTGGGAAGCCCTGAGATGAAGTCCATCGAGATGCTATCCCACTTTTGCTCAGGTATCGGTAATGGTTGTAATAGACCAGCTGGTAGTGTGTGCTCGGATTTGTTTTGCTGATAGGTAGCACGTTCCCGACCGTATTGTAGGATATCGTTCTTGAGACCCTTCCAAGAGATCTTTCTTTGATTTTTCTATAGGTTTTTAAGTACCCTAGATGCCCGAGCAAGGGTGAGTCATGCATCTCCTTTAAAATTTTCTCTTTCATCCTGGATTCGGGCACTAAATAAATCTTGTCCTTATAATAAATGATGTCGTCGACCACCTTGTCATCATGCACTTCACCATCCATCAACTGACATGCAAAAGGGTTCTTAGAATATTCGACCAACAGGTATGCCTTCCAATCTGCCGAAATCTGAGACAACGAGCATATGGCGGGCTTCCTTGATAAAGCGTCAGCCACAACATTAATCTTCCCTTTAATATACTCAATATCGAAGTCAAAACACCTGGATTTTGCTAACCCACTTCTATTGTCTTTCGTTCAGCTCCTATTCCAAGAAATACCTCAGACTGTTGTGGTCCATACGGACGACGATCTTAGATCCCACGAGGAACTATCTAAACTTCGTCAAGGCGTGCATGATGGCATACATTTCTTTGTCGTAGATGGAATACAACTTCTCCACTCTCGAGAGTTTCCGACTCTCGAATGCAATCGGATGACGGTCTTGCATGAGTACGACCACGATGCCTTCTCCTGATGCATCGCATTCTACGATGAAGGGCCGAGTGAAATCTGGTAATGCGAGAGACCGTACAGGAATTCATGGTTTCTTTTAACTTGTCGAAGGTACATTGTGCCTGTTCATTCCATTGGAAAGATCCTTTCTTCATTAGGTCGGTCAAGGGTGTGGGGAGATGGGAAAAACCCTTCACGAACCTTCTGTAGTAACTGCATAATCCAAAGAACCCGCGCAGCTCTGCCAGAGTAGTCGGAGGCGGCCAATCCAAAATTGCTTGGATGTTTTCTTGATGCACTTGAACACCTTGACCACTGACAATGTGTCCTAGATATAGTACCTTTTTCATCCCAAATTCACATTTAGATCTCTTGGCGAATAGGGATTGTGATTTCATGATTCCCAACACTTCGTCCAAATGCCTAATATGGTCCTCCCATGTCTTGCTGTAGATGAGTATGTCGTCAAAGAATACCAACAAGAAATTTCGCAGTTGTTTGCTGAAAATGTGGTTCATACAGGACTGGAAAGTAGCAGGTGCGTTAGTCAACCCGAATGGCATGACCATGAATTCATAGTGTCCGTAGTGACAACGAAAAGCTGTCTTCTCCACATCTTGTTCCCTCATGCGGATTTGGTGGTAGCCTGAGCGGAGGTCTATTTTGGAAAAATAGAAAAAATAGACGGCACCGTGCAACTCATCCAGTAGCTCGTCAATCTTGGGAATAGGGTACCTATTTTTGATGGTCTTTATGTTCAACGCATGATAGTCCACACACATTCGCATGGTACCATATTTCTTTTTTACCAACACCATTGATGATGCGAACGGACTGGAACTTGGCCTGATCCATCCCTTGTCGAGCAGTTCTTGGATTGTCTTTTCAATCTCATCCTTAAATCTTTTAGGATGGGGGTATGGAGTTGTGATGATGGGCTTGGCTCCCTCTTCCAACTCAATGGTGTGCTCAAAACCACGGTGCGAGGGTATGCCAGGTGGGATGTCGACAAACACCAAATTGTGTCTGCCCAACACTGTCTGGAGTTCGTTGTCATGGTAGTACACTTGTTGGTCCTTTAGAGGGGCGGTTGAGACCAAACAATGTGCGGCCCAGACGACGTCATTGTGTCTAAAAATGGCTTCCATTCGTCGTGCCGAGATTTCCTTCGGACCGCCGTTAGACATCCCCCTCAGTACCACATTTCCATCCACCTTGAAAGAGAACTCCATTCTCTTGAAAATCTGTGTATTCATCCAGAGTTTCCATCCATTGAATGCCTATTATAACCTCCATGTCATCCAAATCTACCACGAAGAAATCGTCTGTTATTGTGTGGTTCCCCACAGTGATGCTCAGTAGCGGAACCAAATGGGTACATGACAAGAGGTTTCCTCCCGCCACCTTGACTTCAAACCCTTGATGTGCCTCTGTATGCAGATCTCTTCTGTAGACCAGTGACGAGTTAATAAAGTTGAGTGTGGCCCCACTGTCGAGCATTATAACAACTCACTGTCCCTGGAGCGTACCTGTACGCGGAACATAGTACACCTCGAGGTGCCAGCAAGTGCCGCAATGACACCTCCCCTACGAACCAGTGTGGCAATCTTCTCCGTACGGTCAGAATCTTGTTGTCCGTCCCCTTAGGCTTCAGGTTCTTCCTGGTCTTCTTCTCCTTTGGACATCACCTCAATGTAGTGGATTTTTCCTTTGCCCAGACATCGGTGCCTTGGTTCCCAGAACTCCTTACAGTTGAAACAGCGTTTTCTTCTTCTCAGATCTTGTCTGGTAGCCTCATCCAACAATGACTTCTTCGGCGGGGGTTTGTTGTCTCTTTCCTTCATAGCAAGTGGTGGCTTGGGGTGTGAATAATTCCTAGAGGAAGAGGAATAAGTCGCCATATCACATGCCTTTTTTATTGCTTTTGTGAGCGTGATGAGGTTGAATCCTTTTACCCAACCTCTGAGAGCTTCCATCAGTCCATCCACGAACAACACAATCAAGCACCTTTCTGAGATATCTGCTACCAGCACAAATAGCCTCTGGAATTCAACACTGTAGTGGTCAACTAACTCGAACTGCTTCAGTTGAGTGAGCTCCTTGAAATTAAGTTCTGGATCTTTCCCTTCGAAGCGGTCTATCAACCTCTCCGTGAACTTGGTGTATGACATTATTTGATCATGATCGAGGGTTACCATACCATGATGCCACCATTCGTGCGCGATCCCTTCCAGGTGGAGCACTGCAAACTTGATTGCCTCCTCCTTCGACATTGGGTTAAGCTGAAAGCATGCGTCCGTCTTCTGTACCCATGCCTGCGCAGTTGTTGATCAAACTCCTTCAAAAGATGATAGATTTAGCTTGCCTATCTTTCGTTGAAGACCATCGTTGTAATAGCCGCGACCACTGCCTTTTGAGTATTTCATTCGCAGTTCAACGTAATCTCTGAAGGACATGTCACCCTCGAGATTCACGTTCCTCCAATCCTGCATTAGTTGATCCTGCATTTCCGCGAAGGTGGGCTCTAGTTCCCTTGGAGATGCTTCATTTCTTGGCGGAATTGTCAACATAGACGGTCGAGGGTGTGTATGAGAGTTTTCTCTTCTTGTGACTGAGTTATCGTTGCCGTATCCATTTTGTTCCCCATTTGTCCTTCCTTCACTTAATTTCTGCAAAGTCTCTTCCATAAGCCGTTGTCGTTCTTGCCCTCTGATCATAGTATCATTGAGTTGAGCCCGACTTTTGGTTGACTCCCTCAATAATTCCATAACTGCAGCTGTCGGGTCCTGTGGCTCCCCCATTTTGTCGAGAGAACGGCACCTCCTTCTGGCGTATACGCGAAACTCTTTCTGCATTCACTACCCAACAGGCTGGCAAGATCACCAGCTCTGATACCACTATAATGTCCTCACGCCGATATTGGTTGTACGATCAACTGAGATGTCTGTGCACTCTTCGAGCGATTACCAAATATGGTGTATGGTCTTTGCCGTACGATGGCGTACAATCTTCTTTACTGTATGGTAGCAAGGATATTGCCATACGGTCTTCTACAACCGTACGGTGGCAAGGATATTGCCGTACGGTTTAGTCTCTACCGTACAGGCACCGTGATTTGCTCTGTGTTGGGGCGTACGGAACAAGTCGTATGACTTCAATCTCTCACCCTTCCTGCAGATCTTTGCAGTTACGGGTTTCAGACAACACAAGTGTTATGATGCGAAGGGAAAACACAAATGCAAGATTGACACAATTTGGCACCAGAGTGAACACAGTATGCAAATAGAGATCCAGATTAAATAATGATCGCACTTCAGATTTGGCCAGATCCGGAACCAAAGAACAAGCAAAGTAGGGTGAGGGTTGAATCCCACCGAAACTGCAAATACCAAATAGGGAGGGTCTTTCACCTCCGAAATGGCAAACAACAGATCTCCAACAGGAATTCGCAATTCTAAA
This sequence comes from Thuja plicata, assembly GCA_018584345.1. Taxonomy (NCBI): domain Eukaryota; kingdom Viridiplantae; phylum Streptophyta; class Pinopsida; order Cupressales; family Cupressaceae; genus Thuja; species Thuja plicata. The sequence continues at coordinate 723,492 of MU223540.1, forward strand.
TAAAATATCAAAACTCAACATGAGAAATACATCCTACACGCTGGTCATAAATGCCTGTCGGACAACTCTCGAGGTGTACAAATAAAGCCGACACGACAACACCAACACCTATGCTTAAATAAAAGATGGGCCCTAGATAAACTAAATCAATCGGAACACAAATACAATTACTATTATTTATTTAATGACGGGGATATTACATTATGTTTAAGTCATGAAGAGCTTCTCCTTGAAGCTGGAAATTTTGTGGCTTCTTGAAGAAGCTGGATTGCATTATAAGAAAATTCGAAACTCTTATTGAAGACACCTTTGATCATTTTGTAAACTTGTGGATTTGTGAAATTGGTTCGAATTGTGGAGATAAGGGTTTGGGAAAATTTGCTGATTGAATTGGGAATTCAATTCAGTGTTCTAATCACTTTGAACTGGTATACGATTCCAGTGAATTGTGAATGGCTGTTGATTGGTACAGTTAGGCCATTGAAGGGAAGGCAACTACATCAGCTGCGAATTGTGTGTGGTTTTGTTACGAAATTTAATTGTGAAGGAGACAACAAGGTTACGACAGGGACATCCAATACCATTGATTCTGTAGGTTGTTGGAAGTGGAGTTGAAGTTATCGTCAGAGACTTACATTAGCATGGAGACAATTTTGATTGCCGCCACTCACTTTCATTGCAAGCCACAATCAGTAATTGCAAGCCGCGACCAGTATTGGGAAAGACCCCAACCACATTCTGCCAGGTTCTAGCCGCATAAGAGTTTATTGCATTAAATGTTGATGCTTGAATATTAGTTTTTCAATGTTTTCCATGTCAAATGCAATAATAAATTTCCAGAATATAAGTGGTTATGAATTACAGTAGTTGTTTGAATTGAATTGTTTGTAATGCAATTTCATTATTTGAAAAAAACAAAAATACTATATATGTTGTTGAAAAATTGGGAAAAAGAATTGAATTCCAAAATTTTAGAGTTTCTTTGCAGTCAATTTGGGAATTGAGCCAGTTAGGCTCTTTATAGTGGTATCAGAGTGGTTTCCTTCTAGCCTGCAGGGAATTGGGTTTTATTAATGGAGGGTGACAGATTTATTCCAGGTTATCATTATACATGCAGGGGCATAAATTCTCCACCACCTGGTGATCAGGAACAAGGAAATATGAGAAAGAATTCTAGCCACTGCAGGTAATGAGGATAGAGAAGTTAGAGCAATATTTAGGAATATTGCACATAGCCAGCAGGAGTTGGCAGCTGGCCAGCAACATACGGTGACTGTTTTGTAGAATTTATCCGACACTCTTCAGCGCATTTCTTTGCCGAGAGACTGTACGCAGAGATAGAGATGCTAGCAGTGTCTCAGCTAGTTCACATAGGTCTAGAGTTGATTTGACAGACACACATGACATGCCTCTACGTCCTACTTTCCTTAGACCAGAGATAGATGTAGTCAGTACTAAGGAGGAGGTATCATTCACTGATGATGTGTTGGCCTTACATGCTGAGTGGAATGCTTTACCACATGAATTAAAGCAACATCTGAATTTTGACAGGTTCATGAGCCAGAAGAGGGAGCGTTCTAAGGGTAGAACAAATGGAAGACAAAGGCATGTGAACCATGATTTAAAACAAGCAACCAACAAACTAACTTTAACTCACTTCGATGAAAGTGGTAAAATGACAGCTAGAGCTTGGATTCACAAGCTTGACACTTATCTATCTTTACGTCCTATTTTTGAAGAGGACGCTATCAAGTTTGCTGTTTTGCATTTGGATGGCATAGCCCATGGCTGGTGGTACCATGGGTTAGTTTACTTACATCATGATTAGATTGTATCATACTAAGAGTTTGTGGATAGGCTAGTAGAGCGTTTTGATCAGAAGGATCCAGAAGCTTATTTCTTGGACCTTGCTCAGCTTAGGCAGACAGGTAATTTGGAATCCTGTATAGCTGAGTTCTTGAGACTCTCTGTCATGGTTCTTAATATGACAGAAAAAATATTGGTCATGTTATTCACAAAGGGATTACAAGAGCCACTAAGATGGTGGCTTAAGGCATTTGATCTTCCTTTCATACAAGGGGCCATCAAGAAAGCCAGGAACATGGAGCTTGCAACTTCTAAGAGGCAAGCACAGCCTAAACCCACTACTCTATCTATAGACAAGGTACCCCCATCAGTGGCTGATGGAAAAAGAAATCAGCTGTGAAACATGATGAGGCAACTCGTGAGGATTTGCGGAGGAGACAACTTTGCTATTGGTGCAAAGAGCCTTTTGACAGAGATCACACTTGTCCCTTGAGGCCTAAGAGTAAGGCAAACCGTTCTATGTGGGTGTACTATGATGAGGTTGAAGCCGAGACTTCTTAGCAACTTGCTGATTCAGATGTTGATGAGGTCCAGAGAGTCACTGCGGAGTTTGGTCTTGATGCCAGGCTATCGCCTATAGTGTTGTCTACTATTGTACCGCTTCCCTCCGCTTTCAGGATGAGAGGATTGGTGGATGGACAACAATGTATTTCTATGTTAGACACTGGGGCCACACATAATTTCATACATGAGGGATTGGTTAGGCAGTGTAGTTTTCCAGTGGAGTTTGCTAGGTTTTGAGTCAAGGTGGCAGATGACTACACCCTTACCTGTGCCAGACGTATACGTCATCTCTCACTATCTCTTGGTGACTATGAGATGCAGTCAGATTTTTATGTGATCAACTTGGGGGAGATGGATGTTGTGCTAGCAATATAGTGGTTATAGGATATTGGGGAGTTCTATCTTAGCCTGCGCTTGATGGAGATGAAGTTTGAGTACCGAGGTAGGAGTTATGTGTTGGCAGGTATCACAGAGGGGAGTTTGCGTACTATGTATTGTTGTGTAGAGGAGAGTAGGGACAACCCATTATCTGAGTTTGATGTTGGTCCCCCTCTGGTGATGTGTGAGGATGATGTCTGGGATCCCATCAGTGTGCCCAGAAGTTAGTCAGTTCTTATAGGATTTCAGACAGGGTTTTCCAGAGGAGTTTTTTGAGGTGTATACAATGAGGAGTGTATACAGCTTCACATTTGATCCTCATGTACAAGACATCTACCAGGTGCAGAATTCTTCAGTGCATGAGTTTGGTGATTGGTTTGACAACTTATCTTATGATGAGAAAGACAAGACTAGTCTTCTTATTGAGTTGTGTCCTTGTGATGTTCTTGCTTTAGCATCACCAGTTTAGGTGTCATGTCCCCTTTCTAGAGTGGACATCAGAGTCGGAGGAGTTGGCCTATCATTGGAGTCTCGTAGGCTAGCGGAGATGGATAGGGACTCATTCAGTGCATTCAGTGACTGGATTTGGGCTTTGCAAGCAGTTTGGAGCCAGTTTGGAACAGTTCCTAGATTTTAGGGGATATCCCTACTTTTTAGGAGGATGTGGCAGTTTCCAGAGGTGAGGTCCCACTGGACCATTCCATGGTTTCAGTTTCAGGATGACAGGGTGTGTTCCCTAGTTTCTAGGAGCATCCCTAGATTTTAGGGATGGGACTGCCAGTTGACCCATCTCGTTCGGCATCAGTCTGTACATGTGACATGGTGGTAAATATAGTGT
>MU223540.1:728127-738400 GCA_018584345.1 Thuja plicata
AAATCTGAATATTATGCCTGGTACGATTTGAATAATTCTGCCTGTATCAGTTCTGATTTATTTCTATGATCTTGCTTGTCTCAACTTATTTCATTATTCATCTCATCTATTACATTACTTGTTCGAATATTCTRAAAAATACAAAAAGAAACAACATTATTCTGCAACTTCTGTCTAGCTCTATAAGATCACAAAAGTCTACAGGAAAACATAATTTATTTAATTAAAAATTATAGCAGCAGCAGAGCAAATTCCTACTTGGGATATTTCATTAGGCCTTGAGTTCGGTTTCATTGACTTTGTTGATTGTACGGATAGTGTTGTCTGTTCAGGAACCAGTTGGTGATTACAGGGACATTACACCTTTTTATCCATGGGATTCTGGTGGAGGTGTGACTTCCTTAGGGGTTGGAGTTTGGTGAGCTGCTTGGTGCGGAGTTTCTTGGGGACACGATCTAGGATTGCGATCATTGCGATCCTCGTGGGCTATTGGCTAGATTTGAGGGTCTCTGGGTGAGTACTTACTATTTATAGTAAGTCTATTTCTGTCAGTTTCCATTTCTGGCAGGGTGTCTGAGCAGGTGATTTGACAGTGTAGTATAATTAGAATGGGCTTGAAGTGGATATAATTAATTATTTAAGTTGTCTTAATTAATTAACATGTGTGGGCTTATATTAATGTCAAATCATTAAATTATTAATGATGTTATATTGACTTATGTTTGGACATTAAGTGAAAGGGAAATAAAAATAATATATTTTGAATATCCAAACTTGTTAGTGGAAGCATTATGTTTAAGTCATGAAGAGCTTCTCCTTGAAGCTGGAAATTTCGTGGCTTCTTGAAGAAGCTGGATTACATTATAAGAAGTTTCGAAACTCTTATTGAAGAGACCTTTGATCATTTTGTAAAACTTGTGGATTTGCAGAATTGGTTCGAATTGTGTAGATAAGGGTTTGGGAAAATTTGCTGATTGAATTGGGAATTCAATTCAGTGTTCTAATCACTTTGAACTGGTATATGATGCCAGTGAATTGTGAATGGTTGTTGATTGGTACAGTTACGCCATTGAAGGGAAGGCAGCTACATTAGCTATGAATTGTGTGTGTGGTTTTGTTACAAAATTTAATTGTGAAGGAGACAGCAAGGTTACGGTAGGGACATCCAATACCATTGATTCCGTAGGTTGCTGGAAGTGGAGTTAAAGTTATTGCCATAGACATACATTAGTATGGAGACAATTCTGATTGACACCACCCACTTTCATTGCAAGCCGCAATCAGTCATTGCTAGTATAGAGAAAGACTCCAACCACATTCAGCAAGGCTCTAGCCGCATAAGAGTTTATTGCATTAAATGTTGATGCTTGAATATTAGTTTTTCAATGTTTTCCAAATCAAATGCAATAATAAATTTCCAGAATATAAGTGGTTATGAATTACAGTAGTTGTTTGAATTGAATCGTTTGTAATGCAATTTCATTATTTGAAAAAAACAAAAAAACTATATATGTTGTTGAAAAATTGGGAAAAAGAATTGAATTCCAGAATTTCAGAGTTTCTTTGCAGTCAATTTGGGAATTGAACTAGTTAGGCTCTTTACATATAGCGTCGGGAGTTATCTTTCTCTTGAAGGCGAATCACTTTTCCAAGAAATGCAAAGGGTCTTGCATTTGGAAATTGAAAAGACTTGCATGGAGATGTGAAGAGACATCCATTTGAAATGAAGAGACTTGTGCTTGGAATGTAAAGAGTCTTCAGTTTCGAAGATGAAGAGTCAAGTCTTCAATATATTTCTTTGTCTTGTGCATTGGTTGGCTGTTAGACATGTATTACATTGCTGGTTTTGCGTGTAGTAGATGGATTGCTGGTTTAGTTTGAAGCATTGTACACAAATCTCTATTATTTTATCAATAAAGCATCGTTTCTTGTGTGGCTGGGTTTTTCCCCTCAAGTTGGAGGGTTTTCCCAGGATAAATATTAGTGTTTTTTTTGTGTCATCTATTCTTGCATGTTTTTTGTTAAGAATCTTTTGTTTCTCTACTATTCTGGTTCATAACATTAACATGGTATCAGAGCGGGTCTAAGGAAACAATCCGAATTAGAATAGAGCAATTGGATTTTTAGAAGAATCGTAATGTCTAATGGGAGTCGAATATGCTGTTCAAAATGAGGGATTCATATGAGAAAGTGTAGTTGAAGAGCCTTGGAGGGTAGAATCTCTGATGAAGCTTCTTACGTGGACAGGGAGGGCGTTGTCATGTTCGTCTATGCTTACATGTTTGACATTCATGTCTATGAGGATATCAGATGTACTGGTGTTCAAATTTTTCATTCTCTATAACTATGTGATGGTGAAAGATTTATTGGTGGATTATGAGGAAATTTAGGCAATAAAGAGAAGTATTTAAATATTGATCATGAATTTTATGTAGTTAATTCATGCTATAATATTGAGAATAGTGAATCATGTATGCTTTTAGCATTGATCTGTATATTTTCTCTTTATGAATAGTTTGATTCTGTGAACTATTGCTAATCTCTCTAAAAATGTTTCTAGGATGGATTGAGAAGCAATGGGATAATGAGAGATTACATGCAAAGTCATGCAGGCTATAAAAATGAGCATGGGAATGCTACTTGCAACCATGGGACTGAATTGATGGGACACAACTTCATTAAAGAGAAAGAACCTATTTAGATTGTCATTGCAATTAGTTTCTTCGAAGAGGAAGAAATGACATTCAGAGGGAGGCTATTCAGTTGTAGAAATCAGATTCAAAGGGAGCTTGAGTGGCAGATGTAGAATGCCAAGTCCTTTGCAGAGGATCAACAAGCTTGTGTAGCAGTGTGACTGCAAAAGCTCATTGTTGGACAAACATTGGAGCCAATTCTTGGTATTGGGATAATCAAAGCCATGAGAATGCTGCCCCTGTTGAAAGGGAGTCTCAGTTGAGAGGGAGTCTCAACATTCAGATGATATTTTATATCTTTTAACGAATTCTTCTCTGAGAGGGAGAAGTTCGAGGTGCAATCCCTTGTTAATGAGTTCTTCTCTGAGAGGGAGAAGTTCGAGGTGCAATCCCTTGTTAATGAGTTATTCTCCATGAGGGAGAAGTTCGAGATGCAATCCCTTGTTAATGAGTTCTTCTTTGCGAAAGAAGTTTGAGGTGAAAGCCTTTGTTCCACCCTCTGGGAGTAGCTATGATGGATCCACCCTTTGGGGGTAGCTATGGTGGATGTCATGTGAGAGACTCCATGACTTAGCTCTTGTGTTATTCACCCTTTGGGAGTAGCCATGGTGAGCGTCATGTTGAGATGACCATATCACATTGAGAGAATCCGTGATAAAGTTTTTTGTTTTCTCACAATGGGTGTAGCCATTGTGAGGGTCATGTTGAGAGAATCCATGACATGAGAATCTGGAAAGATACCTCCCTAGCTAAGAGGGAGTGTTGATGTTATATAGCGTCGGGAGTTATCATTCTCCTGAAGGCGAATCACTTGTCCAAGAAATGCGAAGGGTCTTGCATTTGGAAATTGAAAAGATTTGCATGGATATGTGAAGAGACATCCATTTGAAATGAAGAGACTTGTGCTTGGAATGTAAAGAGTCTTCAATTTTGAAGATGAAGAGTCAAGTCTTCTATATATTTCTTTGTCTTGTGCATTGGTGGGTGTTAGACACACATTATATTGCTGGTTTTGTGTGTAGTAGATGGATTGTTGGATCAGTTTGAAGCATTGTACACAGATCTCTATTATTTTATCAATAAAGCATAATTTCTTGTGTGGATGGGTTTTCCTAGGATAAATATTACTGTTATTTTTGTGTCATCTATTCTTGCATGTTTTGTGTTAAGAATCTTTTGTTTCTCTGCTATTCTGGTTCATAACATTAACAGGTAATATCTACTTGTGTTTTAGATTTTAATAATTTTTTGGTTTACTGTCTGGTATGATTTTAGGTTCAAATTAGTCCTTTGAAGAATATTGCAATTGTTTTGTATTCAGTTTTTGTAAGTAATTTTACATGGATGGTTGGATTCTTTGGGTGTACGAACCTTTTCTTACTTTGCTTTCCAAACCATTTGATCAGGATAAAATGGCTTTGTATGCAGAATCCATTAGCATCTCTATGGTTGATATCAAAAGTAGATTGTGATAGACACTCGATTTATTTGAGCTAACTTTGATAAGAATTATTTTCCTGCAAATGAGAGCCTTTAAACAATGTTGCTCTGACTTTATCTTCTTATTACATCTGCAGCTTGGCAATTATGTGGAGAGATTGTGGCAGCTGGTCATCAAAACGTTTTTCATACCTCCTTTTGGATGAAGGGGAGTTCTATGTTCAAGATTGGATAGCAACATGTGGGAAGGGTTCACTGGATGGTTCTCAGAATATTAATCCATCAAGCGAGCAACTACAAAAAATGAAAGGACGCTTGCGGTTATGCTCTAAATCAATTTTTTTTGAACCTGATAGTTTGTCTCTTCCAATCATCGGGTTTCCTATGAACAAAGTAAGGATTGTTGAAGCTTTAAAAGGAAAATCACTCTTGCCTCAATACAGCCATGACAAATGGCAAGGGACACAAGAAGGTTTTGTCTTAGAGGCATCCTTAAATGTCACAATGAAGGAGAATGGACTTGATGCTCCCTATAACTTTGAGAAGCAAGATAGTACATGGTGGTTTTCCTTGGAATTTTCACCAGTCGAGCAGGTTGAGCAACCTTCCCTTTTCTTCTGTTATACTTCCATTCATGAATCTATACTGTTTCAAGTTTCAAGATAATTATAGTTATGTCTGCACAATTCTAGTTTGCTTATATCAACTTGCAGTTGAAATATTAGATTACCTGTGATATTAAAATTGAGCGGAGCTAGAATGCATCTCCTTATTATTACAAGCTTATTTTGTTTCCCTTCTCTTCACTATTTTTCATGCCAGGGTTTTCAAAAGTCTCTTGAAGTGGATTACAGTTAGATAATTGCATAGATGTAAGAACCCTGCTGGTTTTAAAACCACTGCTAGCTCTGAATTTCTGTGTTTTTTTTGAAAGATGTTTTTTTTTGCAATTTTTTTTTGTATTTTTGAAATATATAATGTATTTTTTTGCAATTTTCTGGAATAAAATATTTACAAATGCAAGGAAATGGAAATTGAATTTCAACTATGATCTCAGTTTATTTCTTCTCAGAACAACATGCATTATTTACAATGTTTGAAATATTTATAAATTTGCACACGACTTTACTTAGAAACTGTTAAAGAACCTGGAATTGTCTGTATCGACATGCAATTATCTCCCAATATGAAACACTGCTTGCAGACCACTATCTCTGGAAAGGCGTGGTGACAGAGAATAATATCGTGGCTCTTCAGGAACAAAAACGAACATTCCAGACTCACGCAGATTTGATATTATGAAGCACAGCCCCTCTCTATGTATTCACGTTGCCTGGGAATCACCAACTGAACCACAGCAACCTCCTGTTATGACTATGCAGCTAATAGGGAATAGCTGCAATCAGTCTAAGCCAGCCGTCCAGAAACCAATGGATGCAGAGAATTGAATGCAATTACTAACACCAAATGACCCAGTTATTTCTTCAAGGAAACACTGTATGAAATCAACACTGTCAAGCACAATTTATTGGCATATGATTCACCAACTTAGAGTGCGATTTGGCTCTGTGAATTTACAATTCACTAGATACGATTTGGCTCTGTGAATTTACAATTCACTAGATACAACGAATTCAAACCCTTGGCAGGAAATACAAATTTACCGGTTTCGAAAGCATGCAGAATGATCTCTGATTGCACTTCATCCTTGCCTTAATACTTCGTACTTGCCAAAATGATCATTTTTGCTTCAATCATACACCATCACTCGCCTTCAAGCTTCAGCGTCACACCATATGAAATTCACGATGGTTTTTGCAAATAACCGAAGTTTGAATTATAATATCCAATTATAATTCCTCCTCTTCAACAAAGTTCAAATATTTGAAGTATAATATTTAATTATAGTTCCTTCTCAAAAAATAAGATGCCAAAAGACATTTGTAAAGGGTCATATAAGTATTAAGTCATTATTTACAGTAAGCCCCACTTATTTATTAATTAAGTAAAACTTAATTAATAATTATTAGATTTAATAAATGAATTATAAAATTCCTCCGAGTGTTCCAATCAAGACCCAAATGCTCACCGACTGAGTCCAATACCTGAACACCCTACCGAAGATAATAACTGCTACAGGTGACTTACTATAAATAGTAAGTTACTCAAAAAGCAACAAATGACGGAATATAAAGGTAGGATCCTGGCACCAAATAACACCGGCAATGAAAATAAATCACATCAGAGACCCTCTAACCAAAACATCAGCCCACGAGGGCCGCAATGATGGGCTAACAACACCATTACTGACTCTGGCTAAAATGGGTACATTACAATAGAGCAGTCCAATAGCGAACTATTATCCCATTGTATCTCCAGCAAAGTCATTCCTCTAAATAAGAAGTTAGTTTCAGAAGACAAATATGGATTCATGAAGATGGTTATGTTGTCATCTGATCTGTCACCTTAAGTGTTTGAGATCTTAGAAAAGGTCATAGGAAGTCCTACTCATTCGGCCATAGAAAAGCAACATTCTTACATGTTTGTAGTAAAGCTTAGCTTTTTAGAACAGATGATCTCACTGTCAACCATTATGAATGGCCTAAGAAATTGAGAGAATGGTGCATAAATTTCAACGATTTTTATTGTTGTTGCAGCAATAATAATGTGAGGAACTCAATATCATTGTTGATCTGCAGGCAATGGTAAGAAAAATTGAAGAATCTGCAGCTCACCACTTGATACAATTGATCAAATTCAACAGAAGGTAGTTTTCGATATTAATTACAAATATAGGAAAAGAAAGCTTAGAAACTCTCAATAAAGAAACAAGGCGAGGAACAAAAATTAGGTTTAAGTTTTTACGTAGAAACCCCAGTCACATAAATTGTAATATGCACCTCCTTTTTTATGTGATTTTGGGAACAATAAAATAGTGTCAGTATATTCCAGATAATAAGAGATTTCTAAATTCACCACATCACATGAAAAATATACTAAATTCATTTCTTTTCAACGATTTATCGGTGAATACCAATAATAAGAGAGATTTAACAAATACCTATTTCATTATATTTATCAACACTCAACTTTAAGACATACCCATGTTTGCTGATCATATACAGATCTGATAGCAGCAATATGAAAACTACTTTAAGTGCAGAAAATGCAAAGATAGTCACTTTCTCCCACTTAGAATTTTGCAACATGCATAGAGGAAGTCTTGCCACCTCTATATGAAGAGGAAAGGTCACCAAATCCCAGGCATCTGGCCTTAGGGAGTTCCCACACCACTTCAAAATCACTATACGACCCCTTGTCAGCCACTATACACCCAAATACCCTTTGTTTTCAGCCCCAGCAACTGTTCTTGACCCTTAAGCCTTGATTCCAGCCTCCAAATATGATGTCCCCATTTTAGTAGTTGTCTGGGACACGCCATTGATAGCCCATCACTGCGGCCCTCGTGGGCTAATGGATTGATTTGGGGGTCTCTGGTTGAGAACTTACTATTTATAGTAAGTCTTTTTTGGAAAGTTTCTAATTGTGGCAGGATGTCCGGGTAGTGACTTGGGCAGAGTAGAGCATGTGGTCTTGGTTCAGAAACTTAATACATGGAATGATTATAATTAATTAAGTTTAACTTAATTAATTATTAAGTGGAAGCTTATTATAAAGTTAAGTCATTTAAATAATGATGTCTTTTATATCATATGCTTGGGCATTTAGTAGAGGGAATTAATTGTTTATTATTAATCAAACTTTTAGAAGTTGAATGAAGCTTTGAGGTTTAAGTTATATGGAGTGTGATGTTGAAGCTACAAGTCGTGGGCTTCTTGCTGAAGTTTCGAATCCATATATGAGTAAAATCGAGCCATTTGAAGGTTTACCTTTTGATGATCATTATACTTTGTGAAATTGCTTGAAGCTTGGAGATGAGGGTTTGAAGTATCTGCTGTGAATTGATAATTCACACCAGCGTTTGACACTTTGAGTTGGAGCCCTTTGTGCCAACGAATTGTGTTAAATCGGTTTATGTTTACCATATGCCATTGAGAGAGAATGGAGGGAATTTGGTTCGGTTTGGTGCTGCATTAATCGGGACATGCAAACGCCCATGCTTACCAGTTGTGGCCAGCTCTTATGCAACATTGGAGACAAGTCTGAAGCCGCCACTAATCCTTCTACCTCAGCCGTGGCCAGTATCATTTAGGCGTAGGCATTCAATAACAGCAGCCGCCACCTTTCCTATTAGTTGCGGCCAGTGTTGAAGGAGTTAAGAATTAAACAGGTTCCATTAATATCAATTTGTTTGCTTTGGTTTCATGTTAGCATTGAATAATCTCAATTTCGATTTCAATAAGAATGTTTAAAGGTTTGGTGTGACTTTGGTTTTTGCTTCAAGAGTTAGATTAATTGTTATCAATTTCTGAAAATACAAAAAAAACACATATATGCAAAAATACAAAAAAATTACAAATTCCAGAGACAAAAGAAATTATTTGCAGTGAATTCAGTGATAGAGCCAGGCAGGCTCTTTATACCAAACTTAACTCAAATGATGTCTATCACCTGACACAAACAACTAGGTGCTAAGGAATAGTACGACCTGCTGTAGGAGAATGGTACGGTCAGCAAATGCATTCAAACAGTCTCAAAATCTCTGCAATCCTTTCTCCATTCCTTTCTTCAAATGTATTTTTGAATAATCTCAATATATTGCCTTAAATTCTCTTGCAAACAAACTGAAAACTCTTTAATGAAGACCAAATGTAGTTCTTGAGTGAAACCACCTACACATCAACTAGGAAAGATCTTTCATTTTCGCAGTTGATGTCCTCTACGAGGGTTTTCGTCGTCACAAAGTTCTTGGATGACCAAAGTTCAACCAGCAGTAACTTGTTATCAATTCTCAAGCATAAGTTGCGAGCACTCCTAAAGTTTTTAATTTGCTCTCTCAAAACCCCACACCTTCCTTGGGAAAATAAAATATTAAATTTACTTTAAATTTCCTTATGTGTCCCACTTTGGATGTTCCTTTTGAGGTATAACAATAATTTAACTTTAAATGATTCCTTATGTCCCCTTTGACATCCACTTATAAAGTATATCTAATGAATGCTAATTTAAGTATTTGATTCAACTTTATAACATTAGCATTTTAAAATAAAATAATATCTAGATTAAAATAATCACCAAATGACATTTGATGCAACAAAGTACTATGCTAGGGTGTAACCATTGCCAAAGGCCATGTCAGTGTCGAAATTGCGACTTATTAAAAATAGCCATAACTAACAAAGTGTTTGAAAACACGCTAGAAATTGTCATCGTGAATCTTGTAATGGCTTGACCTCATAGCAACACCTCTGGAAAGGCCTTATAGGCTTGCAAGTCGCCAAGACTCAAGAAGTTCCCTCACTAAACCAAATCAGCCTACGAAAATACGTAGAATAGGCTAATCATCATCAAGCTGTCAACAACCTAGGAAAGGGACATTACAAAAATGGCTGTTTATGTGAAATCCGAAAATAAGAGAGCAAGGAAAGAAAAGTCAATTAATAAATTCATGGCCTTCCTGAGCCTATTGGCCTCTTGTAGTTTGGCCATGCCTTATGCATGATTCTTTGGACTTGATAGATATCTCTCTTGAAAAATCTAGATTGATCTCTAATAGCATTCTTTCTTTTAGGTTTTTAGAGGATTTCTGAGCTCTCAAAGGGAAATAATGACCATTTATGACGTGTATCTCTTACAACACTATATGGAGAATCTCCCAAAATATTGCAGTGGCTGCCAAAAGAGGTAACAATTAGGTTGTATTGGAAATGTAGTGTTCTTATATCCTTGCCTATTTAAATGATGGGTCTCTCAGGTTAGGTAATGGTGGCATATCAATTGCACACTAGGATTATCTTGAATATTTTTGCATCTTGAGATCCTATATTTCTTATTGAGAATTGTGTGAGCCCTAGGCAAATGTTCTGCCCAATTATAATTTACTTTTAGGTATTGTTGTGACGTTTTCACACCATCGCCCCATTGCAAATGGGGACCCCCTCTTTTGCAAGCAGTAGGAGTAGTGGTCTTAGGTAGTCTTTGTTGGCGACAGTTTTCGAGCCCCTTGGTCTAGCGAGTGA
>MU223540.1:742526-752589 GCA_018584345.1 Thuja plicata
TAGATGAGTGAAGTTGGAAGTGAAATTAAGGAGAAGGAATCAATTGAATATACATTGAAAAGCTAAGTCCCATCACCATCATAGCCAGAATCCGAAGTCCTTGAATGAACAACGTAAGCCCGCCGACATGATTACTAGCAAATCACATCATTATAACTGAGTTAGGATCCATAGGTATAAGGAACCTTGGAGTATTTTCTCATGTTCTGCATGAGTAATTACTTTTCAAGAGAGGGTTGAGTGTTTGATATCCGGTATCAAGTGTTTAATCCTATATGTTATGTAGTGGTACAAAACTAACATCAACAAGTATCAACCTTTGTCTTGAGACAAATATATTGGGCAATTTACATAGATCTAGGTGTGTTGCCTAGTTTGTTGCTACTTCCTTTTGTCCAAGGATTCATTATTAGTTTCCATGTTTCATTCTAGCTACATGTGGCTTTGAGTTAAAAGCTACCCACTTCCTGCTTAAGATATGGTCATCTCTTTTTATCAATCCGTGAGTTGTCATCATCCCTTGTCATACATATTGATGATGAGTAATACTTTGAACTTGATTAGTAAATCTCCCATTTTCTATAAGAACCCCTACAGGTCCTAACTCTTCCAGACCACTATGCAAATGATATATATGACTGATTTTGAAATAATATGCAATTCCTTGAATTTTTTATAAAGTGTTTGCCAGGCTAGATAATAACTTTGCATTAAAGTAATTCTGAGACAATTGTCCAATGCATTGAACTATGATGACTTCTTATTGATTTATAGGTATATACAATGCATGGAGAAAGATTTATTAAATTCTAAAAACTAAAATGCTACTAAGGAAAACCTGGAAACTAATCATAGCTCCTGGAGATTGCCTGGAAACCCCTCCAAACTGCAAACTGATTTCTGCCCGAGTCCATATGTCACCCTCATATGCCTCACGTGTGGACAGAGATAAACTACGGCTGGTATCTACTGGTACGACTGCGAATATCAATGCCAATTTCTAACCCTTGATGTGTTGGACATTTTTGTCATTGATGTTAAAGTTTGAGTTTTCGAAAGAGAATTGGATTGAAATACTTTTATCTGGTTGAGCTATTTAAGCTCCTTGCCTGTCTACTTGAGCTGCTTGAGCTCCTTGCCTGCCTACATGAGCTGCTTGAGCACCTTGAGCTGCTTGAGCTCCTTGCCTGTCTGCTTGAGCTACTTGAGCTACTTGACCTCCTTGCCTGCTTACTTGAGCTGCTTGAGCTACCTGCATGTGTACTTCAGCTAGTTGGGTGTGTGCTTCAACTAGATGTGTGTCTACTTCAGCTGGCTCCTTGCCTACTTGTGTGCCAAGTGTTAGATCACATGCCATGTTATTGATTGAATAAATCACTTCTATTCCATAATTTTAAATATCAATTTGAAGCCAGAAATCTATTGCCGTATGGAATAAACTTGGGAACAAATTTATTAATGGTTCTTTCTATTTCTACAGTAACGACATGTCTGACAGGCGGTCTAAGATATTTGTAATGGAGGTTTCTTGTGTGAAGATTTTTCTCTTGTCGTGAGTTAATTCTTTACGTGGCTGGAAATTGGTCTATATTGTTAATTATTTCTTTTGGACTAAATTATTTCTTCCAGGAATCTTATTCAGTATGACTGGGAAGTATTTTTATGCTTTCAAGCAGGCATATGTAACCAGCTGGTGTAAAGAGCTTGCCTGGCTCTAACCCTCAACTAACACCAAAGTAATGAATCCTTTCCGGTTTCAAACAATGAAGTGATTTTTGCCTTTATAATTTTAATCATAAATCAATTGCAATACAGGAAAAGAATTGAAGATACAATTCACAGGCATATTATCCTCTCTGATTTCATTTTTTAAAGAAAGACTACAATGCATGAAGAGATAAAATTCAGAAAAATCTAATTTAAATCAGAATCATCTATAAGAACCTGGAATACTAAATCCAACATCAATATGCTTATGCTGAAATAAATCGCAGCTATATGCAATGCTGCTCCGTTGGCGTCAAGCTTGGAAACAACTATGCTAGCGCCCAACATGACCAAATCGTGCCTAGCTCTTAAATTGCAGAACTTGTAATATCTAACGCTGCTCTAAACTGTATGCTGAATTAAATTAAAACACCACTCCACAAATACTGAACCCTAAAACAAACTCCTCCACCATTAATTGCAATCTCGACCACTGGCTACAGCTGTCGAAGAAGACACAATTCACTAGCCAAAACGCTGACTCAAAGTGCAGTGATATCTGAAAGAATTCACATTCTCTAGATCAAGAAAACAAAACCCTTGGTTCCATACTTCACACGGAATCACCAAACTCATAAAAAATGATGTATCAAGAATGCCTTTGAATTTCACTTCTTGAGGTATTTATAATTTCTCCATACAAATCGAACTCTAAGCTTCATTAATACACTTTGCATAGCTTTAATGATTATGCCAATAAAACATTATACTTGCATAACCTTTCATTGAAATATAATACTCCATTATATTTCCCTCATTAAATGACATAGCATTTAATTATAAAGACATTATAATTAATTAATGACTCGACTTTATAAAATAAGCTCATAATATAATTAATTAAGTGAACTTAATTAATTACGAACTCCTCAACAATAAAACTCCCCAAGTCAATACAACTGCTCTGCCAAGTCCACCACTAGGACACCCTGCCCAAAATAGATACTGCCAAAAATAGGCTTACTATAAATAGTAAGTCCCTCAAAATGGAAACTCTGCAACTAACTCCACAACTCCACAGACACCAATGCAAAGGCGCCTTGCTAAAAATAGCAATCATGACGAACACTTGAAATAAACACTTACTATAAATATTATGTAAGTCTGTCAATCTGACCCAAACGAAGAGCAATCCTGGCATCACAAACCTCCAGAGTGGAAACTTACCACTGGCTCTACCACACGACCCCTTCCAACATCTCGATTAGCCCACGAGGGTCCTAGAAATAAGCTAATTCCATGTGCCTAAAAAACGGGGACATTACAGCTGGGCAACATTAGCAATTTTTGGGCAAAGCTTATAATTTGCGTTACTTATTTTCTGTCATGTGGCTAAAAAATAAACGGCGAAGTCATGTCTTTGAATGAGGGAGGCTGCGATAATGACTATGACTGGATGGTGTACGCTAATCATTTTTTGGTGTGAAAGATGTGTATATGAAAGGTGTTGAACGAATATCTTTTAGTTGAAGATGCTGTTCCTAAATAAGGTGATGTGAAAATAAAAAGCTAAGGAATGTTGCAATACAGTGTGAATTGTGAGTTTTCTAATGAAATAGGGTGCGTTTATATTTATGGGAGTTTTGAACCAAATCATTGAAAAAAATTGGGTGTTTTTGTGAAAGCAGTTGAAGTGTGTGTGTGTATTCTAAGCTGTGACAGTGCACTAGGGGTGTAAAAACTGATGTTGGTGTTTACCATGTTTGTAAATTCCGTTCTGGAAGTGTAATTGCTTCTCTTGTCCAGTGAGATTTATACATTCCAGCATAAATCAGTGAGCTTTCTAGTATGATTCATTTTTAAAAATTGTTCATGTAAAGGTTGGAGCCTTGTGATTAAGGTTGAAGTCTTAGATTGTAAGAGTGGGTGCTCTTTGATCTCTAGAGCCCATCTTTGATAGTGAGTGCCATGGTTTTTTACCCTGTTGGGGTTTCAAAGAGATAAAATTTTCTGACTCTGTCTCTTCTCTTAAGCTTCTTAATTTTTTGCTTCAAGTATTTAATTGTTTTAAAATACAGATTCACCCCTCCCTCTTTTTCAGTATCTTTGCTCATTTTTCAATTGGTATTAGAGCAGGTGCTCTCTGTAAAAGCTTAAAAGCTTGAGAGTTGGTCCAGTCTGTGTCAAAGGTGAATGCCTTAGAAGGTCTTGCTACAAACCGAGCACCTCTATTCAATGGTGCGAATTATGCTTTTTGGAGTATCCATATGAAGACATATATTATGTCTTTGGGTTTTGATGTTTGGATGAGCGTTGTGAATAGCTACACCATACTGACTACACCACCAACAGATCCTGATGCAAAGAGGGCGTTTGAGTACAATGCCAAAACAATGAATGCAATTCTATGCGGCTTATCAAAATTTGAATTTGTCAAAGTGATGCATTGTGATACAACGAAAGCTGTCTGGGACAAACTTAAGAATGCATATGAAGGTGATGATAAGGTTAAAAAGGTTAAGCTGTAGACATAGAGAATGCTATTTGAAAGCCTTAAAATGAAGGAGGAAGAAAGCATTGCAGTCTACTTCCTAAGGGTTGATGAAGTTGTCAATTCCTTGAAAGGTCTGGGTGATACAGTTGAAGACAAAACTATTGTTCATAAAGTGTTACGTACGCTGCCCCTGAAGTTTGATGCCAAAGTTTCTGTTGTTGAAGAGATGTCAGATTTGGATCAGCATACTGTTGATAAGCTGCATGGAATTCTTACTGCATATGAAATGCGAACTAATGTTGAGAATACATCAAAGAAGGAAACAACCTTTAAGGCTTCTAAGAAGGGTAAAGAAAAGGAGCAAGAATCCAGTGTAAGTTTGAAGAAGAATCAGAAAATGAGGCAGCACATCTTGCAAGGAAGCTGAAAAGAGGCTCTGCCAAATACAAAGGCAAACTGCCACTAAAATGCTTCAACTGTGGGAAGATAGGTCACTTTGCTTCAAAGTGTCCCTATGAGAAAGAAGATGACAATGATTTCTCCCAATTTACCCTTTATATTATCTCGAAGAAATTTGAACCATGAATCTTCATTAGCAAGGCTCTTTAATGATTTCGATATTTGCTTTTGTAATAATGAGTTGACTTTGCCATTCCTTTTATTTAATTCATTAAATGTTTGCTTTTCATGTTCTCTTGTTGACTTAGTGAATTAATAATAAATAGGCCTTCTTTCAATAAGTGACATTTAAATGCACATGACTAAGTCATTTGGCCCCACTTTATTATAAAGTCAATTTATAACTTTATAATATAACTTAAAAAATTAAAAATCAGCAAAGGCCATTAAAATATTAATATCTCATTAAATACTCATTAATTTGGTGAGCCATCTGAACCAGGGAGTCAACCACTGCATCCACTACGGATCCATCTGCGTTACGAAAAATAGTAAGGGTCCCTCTCTAACATCCATAGACTTACTATAAATAGTAAATCCCTCAAAACAGAACTAGAAACCTTTGAATATCAATGCCTCAGAACACATGAAGGATCTGGTGAGGTAAGCACTTACAACGACTGCCTGAAAAGCTCCGTGATGCCCCAAATTGGACCCTCTGAACAACTCCATTAGCCTATGAAGGTCATGAAATAGGCTAATCCCTCAAACTATGATGCTCATGAAAATGGGGACATTACGTTTTCCTACTTGTCTCATATCATTTTCTTGCGAGACTTTAATACTAGCACAAGGGCCTACTAGGCACATATACATGATCTTCTAGAGTATGAGCTCCACCTTCTGAATTAGATTTTGAAGAGTTAGGCTTATAGAAAGCCTATAAAATGGGATTAATCCTATCACATCTTAGGGGCCGCATCTTCTCCATTTGGGTAAGTTGCCAAATTTTCATATTCTTAATGAGTTATCCTATTCTTGGATTCCAATAGATTTACTTTCTTTTTTATAGTAGGGGTATAATTATTGTCGATTATGTTTTTGTTAGCATATTTCTCATTCCCCACATTTTGGGCACTTTGGTCTCTCATCAGCTTATATAATCTCAGCACATGGCTCAAGGGTACCTACACAATCCCTACCTACACAATCCCTTGCAGCCCCTCAAGATACCAACAAGCTTGGCCAAGCGGCAAAAGATTCAAGAAATGTAGGAGAAACCATACTTCTCTATTGCAACTATTATTTTGCAAGAAGAGCCCTAAACTAAGGCATGGCCTAGATACTTTTATAGCTTAACTACCAATATAAGTATCATCAATGGGTCCTAAAGGTATTTACGTTGCAACATTGCCACAATCACTCCTAGCATATTGGGCCACAGAGAATTGCATCCATATGCCACCATGGGGCACAAAACACATCAGTATGATGTCAAACCTAACATTATCACCAAGGCAATATGCGGTGAACAATGATTTTTTTTCAAGCTCACATAAGTCGTTAAAAAGAAACAAGCACCCATACATAAAAGATCATGTGTCTGTCATCCAACTTTAGCAAGGGGATATGGCGTCATTTTAATAGTCCACAGATTCAATCACAATTGAGATGTCTGTCCATATGAAATTTTAAAATACAAAGCTTAGGGGCACAAGATACTGGTGTTTAGAGTGAGTAATTAGGCCATTGTAATGGAAACTATTGGATTGGCCAGCACTAGAGCATGTAGCATAACTACTTACATAGGCATATCAAGCCTTGGTATAAGTTACCTTGGATTGGTTGTCAATGTAGGGTTATGAGAGTATTGGGGTACAAGGGAAGACAACTTTTGCGAAAACATGAATTGGTGCTAACATAGGCTCTAGTTGGGGATGTAGGGAATCCACAAGCTTTGGGATGTAGACCAAAACAACTAGGGATAAACCACAAGGACACAAACAGACAACTATGTATGGGAACATGACTACACAAGACAAAGGTTTAGAAGGCAAAACCTAATCTTAACATAAAATTTTAGAAAGTCAATAACTTGCAGCCAATAAACATGAGAGTACAAATAAGACTATTTGTATGGCATGCAAGTAGCTTTAAATGTGCTTCAAGTGATAGCCTGCAAGGAAATTCTTATGGCATATGGTGATAGATAGACTGAAAGAATCCTGTTGCCTCTGTGGAAAACCACCTTGATGAAGGTGCTCATCATCCTCATTGTAATGACCCCCGCAATGTGATAGCTAACATCTACAATTTTTTTTTGTGATTATTCAAATTCTACTTTTTTTGATCACCAAGATCCCAAGGCAGGCAAGGTGAGAGCATATGGATGTAGAACAAGGATATAAGTATTATAAGTAAATATCCATCATTAAGGAAGTAGACTTTTTGTCAAACAGTTGGTGTATAACTGAAAAACACACAATAAATACCCAGATTGAGGACAGAAATATTACAAGTAAATATCCATCATTAAGCAAGTAGACATTTTGTCAAACAGTTGGTGTATAACTGAAAAACACACTGAATAAATGCCCAGATTGATCTGATATCTTTTGAGTTTGTTGAAGGTTGAATGAATGCTGCAACTTGTAACCATATCTCACTGCAAATAGAAGGAAATCAATAAATCCATAATTAGAACAACAAACTCTGAAAAGAATGAAACAGCATACAGGAGTTGAAGATTACTATTATCCTCTGCAATCTGAGTAAACGCAAAACCAAAACGGCTACACAATTCCTCAACAGTGATATTTATGCAATATCTGATGTATCGGCCAAGTAGAATACAGAATAATCAGTAATGATGAGATATCATTAGTCCAAGTCTGTTTGGCATGAACAATTCCTTCCAAAGAAAGGTATAGCCTCAATAAAAATTGAAATAATAATACTAAGCTTCACACAATGAAACACCCTTTTTAAATGAGATGAATCCTTATAAATTATTGTCACTTGTTGCTGAAGACAAGAGATCATTCAATATAGAATGTCGAGATCATCCAATAAAATAAGATTTGAGACAGATTGTCTCCCTCCGGAGCAACAAAAATATATTCAACAGGTCCTTGTGGCCCAAACATAACAATTAAAATATCATTATTCAGATTCAAAAAGGTACAATAACTCTCATTGGAGATATGACTACCTTAGATAGCTGCTGCACTTAGAGAAAATAAAATAAGAGTTACCAGTTTCAAGTGCAGCAGCTAGCAGACAGTTTGTCACCTCTTACAAGGGTGCTAGCTCCTTGCAAATCAGTGTCAAAAATATGTTAATATGTTTAACATCTAACATGCCATAGCAAGTGATTCTTTGAAGTGGTACGGCCAGCTACTGGAATATTTAACTCACTCAAAATATTGGGATTAAAGCATCAATAATATTAATATAATCACCAAAATCACAACTAAATATTACTAAAACTTCACACTTTAACAAACAATTGAAACCCTGAAACTTCTCACCAAAAATCTGGAACCATTAAACTGAAACAGTAATTGGAAATCTTTCTTTATTGAAGCACAACTGCAATCCCTATGTGGAAGAGCACTGAGAACTGTTAATATTTTCAGATTTCTACCTAGGGTTTGCAATCTATAGGAGTTCTTTTAAAACCAAAACATAATAAGGTATTGACAAAGACATGAAGAGATTGTACCTGGTTTATGCTGTCCAATTCTCCTTGAATTTGTCCTCAATAATCATCCTGTATACTACCTGGTTTATGCTGTCCAATTCTCCTTGAATTTGTCCTCAATAATCATCCAGTAGACTGCTCCAGATTTCCTTCTATAATGAATGCTTAATGATTAAATTCATATATAATGTATGACTGCTACAAATCATCAAATTCGGATCTGCTTATAGAGCGAATTTCCTTGACATGTTATGTCTTCTATATCTTGGGTAATTCACACCATAGGTCACATATATATGTGTGTGAAGACATTCAAAAGACACACCTCAATATCAATGGTAAAAGGCCGACCTGAATCGGATAAGTATATTTCGCATAGTATTGACACAAGTCGTCTCTTTTGGACAATATGAAGTTGTCCCTTTAAAAAATGTTTCTTATCTTTCATTCAGAGTTTAATACAACAATTAATAAGATGTATGTTGAGATAAATAATAAATAATAGGTATATTATTTATTATTCATCTCAGCATACATGTCATTGATTTGATCTTTCCAAAAAGGCCACAAATATCAACACTCCCTTTTTATCTTGAGGGAAGATCAAAATAAATCTCATAATCAACATAATGTAGTTAGGTGAAGTAATCAATCATATTATGTCCCAAGAATATCTCATGATGTAAAGTATAATCATAGTCTCAAAGCTCAAATGTCCAAGAGCCTCAACGCTCAAATATGCGAGAGCCTCAATGCTCAAATATGTACGAGCCTCAATGCTTAAATATGCAAGAGCCTCAACGCTCAAAGAGCCTCAAAAAACAAATGTATAAATATGTTAGTATAAAAAATACTCAAATTTTCATCATGCCAAGTTTGTTTCTAAAATGCTCAATTTTACAAATGTATGAATATATTAGTATAACAAAATACTCAAATTTTCACCATGTCAAGTTTGTTTCTTGTTGTCCTCAATTTTGCATTCCCCAAAATTGGGGCAACCCTACGCAATTCTCAGTTGATTTCTAGGAGTTTTTCTCTAAGCGTGTCGATGTTATGGAAGGAATATCGTTCAATGGAATCAGTCATCCCTTGATTTTGATTGTTCTATCTTCTAACTAAACGTCGAAGTCCTTTCTTGTTTTTCTCTTTTTCGCTTTGCGTCTTGTTTTCTGGTTTCCAGTGTTGGGTGGCGTCCTGGGTTTTTCAGTAGCGTTGTGAGCAGTCTTCCACGTCCTTCCAAGGTCAATATAAGAATGATTTTTTCTGGTCGATCGCCTAAAGTATAAACTTATTTTGTATAAGTGATAGATTTTAAATTCTATTTTAAAACTTTGCGCCACTCTACGAAGTTTTGCTTAGGAATTTTAATGATAGCACGATTCTGAATTGAATCCGCATATCAAATCATTAAGATTCTAAGACATATACAAACATTTTAAGTTATTTAGCATTTAAAATAAATTTCTAAAAAACAATAATTGCTTATGCGTATGTTGTCAATTGCGTATGCGTATATTGTCAATAGAAATTTATTTAAAAAAAATAAAAATAATAAACGACGAGATTTATAAAAGATCTTCTAATTTGTAAATCTTATAAGTCATTGGTAATTATTATTTTATTGAAAACAATTTATTATTATTATTTTAAACAAAAATAGTAATAGTAGAATATTAATAAAAAGTAATAACTAATTATAATACATATTATAATTAGTTGTATTGTATTATTAATATATTGTTTTTATAATTTAATAA
>MU223540.1:755400-772965 GCA_018584345.1 Thuja plicata
AGCCACCTGCGGTAAGAAGGGAGCCTCCCCTATTGCTGAGAGGAGAGAGAAATCTCACATATTGCTGCCTAAAATACACATTTTGCAAGTTGTAGTCTTAGTGACTTGCAAAATATTTAGCCAACATTTCTAAAATGCTCAATTTTGTTCTTAGCAAGGGGTTAATGTGATTTAAACCAATAGTTGACATGTTCTCTTATTTGCTCTTTTTGAAGTTGAATTGGTTCCTTAATTATTATGTTACGAGTCTTAATCATTTGATAGTTCTTGATGTATTACTAAACTCCCTCTGAATCAAGAGTTGATATGTTTTCTATTTGCTCCCTCGGGTTTATTAATTTCTTGATTTCTCCCCCTTAATCTTGATTGTAAGGATCTTTATTTTAGGGTTGTTCCTTTGCTTTACTATTCCAAGATTCTTTTTTTGCCACAATACCTGAGTAGGTTTTGAAGTTAGTTATTCTTAAGGTACCTTGTTGGTTTGATGATATTTGCCACAATACTTGAGTAGGTTTTATATTTCAAAACAATATCTTAGTTATTGATGATTTCCTCATACTTAAATATGTTGGTTTACCTTAATATTCTTTAATAAGTGATAACCACAATTATTCGGCGGTGAAGTCTGAAATATCTTTTCTCTTAATACTTTGATTACTCTCTTTGATATATAGTTGCACCATGCTTGATCATACAAATATATACAAAAGGTTATAGTTTTCCTAAGAGGTAGAAGTGGAGTTTATAACAAATTTGGTGTATGTAGGCTCATATATAAACTTCCTTTATTAGCCTCTTTTCTAAGTACATGTAATTACACAATCAATTCCTTATTTCTATGCAGGAATTATGATTTCAACAGACTTGTATAATGATGTTCATCTCCTAGTTCTAAGAGTGTGGTATAGTCTGAGACAAATTCTGATTATGCCTCGTCTATCAAGTTTACATCAATATTAATGTATCTATGTCTTTTTGAGTGACATTGTTGTTGGCTTATATGTTTGATGTTTAGAGCAAAGGATGATGCTGCTCAACTGGGACCTTACATAATTTCCTGAGTTGGTTTCTTGACCTCACTATAACTCCCATACTTCTCATATGACGTGACTTTCTTTTACCCATGTTGAATCAATTCTGATTCTTTCTTCTAATTTTAGTATTCTGATCCATAGAATATATAATATGGTCTACCATTATTCATACCGAGTTTAAATTCACAGGCTACACCAAGATTCATACCATTGTGCATTAACAAACCCTTATTAGCATTCATGATAGTAGAGTGTAACAACGATAAGTAGTAGCAGAAATGGTTGCTCACATGGTCTTGTGATTATCTTCAGCAGAGACGTTACTGACTAAGGTCCCTTATTTATCTCTGTAATGTTATCGAATTCAAAATTATTGATTGACAATTCTGCATATTATTCAAATATCTTTTCGTTCAATAATCACATTCTTCCTATCTAAATCCACAAGACTTCAAATTCATCTTAGACAAAGGCGATATCCAATATTGAAGTTTTCATAATTTCTCCAAAAATATAGGTTGCAAGTCCCTGTGATGGTGATGAATTCACTAAGTTTGTATTATTCTCTTGCCCATAGAGTATTCTCCCAGCATATAACATTAAGTATTCAAAAGTTGTTATTGTAGAACCACCCTCTTATTTGGCTTACGCAGGTTCCCTTTCGAATCCTCTGCATTGTTCTTTTATATATATGTTTGTATCTTCGCACCCTTCTCCCATTCCTGAGTTCGATGAACGATATGATTATACCCATGTTTGCGACCCTGAACACTTGTCTATCAATGATAGGTACTTGAATTCCAAGCAAAAATGTAGATATTAATATGTATTAATTTGATTTGATGAGGATCTCCGAATAGTGAAGCAAATCTATGACCTCAAGTTCAAGTAGCTTCTCAAAGTAGAAGATCATAAGTGTTCTGACTGCATGAATATCTTATATGCTGCGGCTTATTTGCCGATCACACTTCTGCTGTGTTCATATATAGATAGTATTCACTAGACCTGAATTTTTGCATGCTCACCGGATTTTGTATATATTGCAGTCCTGAATTTATATTGTTTGCACGCCTAGGTGTAATTAGATCAGACCTGGATATGTGCTTAGATCGCCATGAAACTACCTAGATTTTGAGAATATTAGATAAATTGCTTGCGTATGATATTCTCTGCCCTCTATAAGATGTTTGTTGCCTTACCAACTGTACCTTGCTAGTGTATTGGCGAAGCCTTGATGATAATTTAAACAGATTTATTTGAAGAAATCATGAAGGAGTAGTTTACATGAGTTGAATGTAGATGTAATAACCATAGGCCCAATTTGGAGGTTTTAAAAGATAAGGTTGAATCCCTTAAATCTGAATGATCTTTTACCCACCATAGCTCTGATACCATGTTAATATTTTCAGATTTCTACCTAGGGTTTGAAATCTATAGTTCTTTTAAAACCAAAACAATAATAAGGTATTGACAAAGACATGAAGAGATAGTACCTGGTTTATGCTGTCCAATTCTCCTTGAATTTGTCCTCAATAATCATCCAGTAGACTGCGCCAGATTTCCTTCTATAATGAATGCGAAATGATTAAATTCATATGTAATGTATGATTGCTGCAAATCATCAAATTCGGATCTGCTTATAAAGCGAATTTCCTTGACATGTTATGTCTTCTATATCTTGGATAATTCGCACCATAGGTCACATATATATGTGTGTGAAGACATTCAAAAGACACACCTCAACATCAATGGTAATAGGACGACTTGAATCAGATAACTATATTTCGCATAGTATTAACACAAGTCGTCCCTTTTGGACAATATGAAGTCGCCGCCCTAAAAGATGTTTCTTATCTTTCATTCAGAGTTTAATACAATAATTAATGAGATGTATGTTGAGATAAATAATAAATAATAGGTATATTATTTATTATTTATCTCAGCATACATGTCATTGATTTGATCTTTCCGAAAATGCCACAAATATCAACAAGAACTAGGAGGGCATTTTTGTTGAAGCTTAGAATGTAATGTCCCCATTTTAGCTCACCTTGTTATGTGGTTTGGTTTAGCCAATCATTGGCCCTCGTAGGCTAAGTCAGATGGGTAGGGGGTCTCAGTTGGCAGATTAGGAGGTCAATTCCCATTCCGGAGGACAGGTGTGTTCAGGATTGCTCTTTGTTTGGTTCAGTTTGGCACATTTACTATTTATAGTAAATGTCTATTTTAGGAAAGTTTGGATTTCTATCTTTAGTAGAGCACTTGGACATGTTATGTTGCAGTGTTGAGATTTGGCATCTTTGGCTTGTGCAATTATTATAGGGACTTACTATTTATAGTAACTCATGTATGCGTACTTGTAGTTACTATTTTTTGCAGGACACTTGGTCTTAGTTAATGCAGTGGTTCCCCTGACCTCCAGTTGACTTAGTGATTTAAAATTTAATGGCACAAGCTCATGTTGAATTATTAATAAAGTGAACTTTATTAATAATTTATTGTAAAGCCAATTATAAAATAATAAAGTGAATGGGGCCAAGTTATGTAATTAATGTGCTTTTAATGACTTGTTTAAAAGGGGTCACATTAAATATTATAAACCAAGGTCAACACCATATGTTAAAAAGCAAATATTTTAATGAGAACGCAAAAAGCCAAAATCGTACCAAGTGAGGGGAGTATATAAAGGCTCTTGAAGAAATTGATTTCATTATTGAAGGAGCTTTTGACTTTGTTTGAGATTGTTCTTGGGAATTGGGTGTATGAGACAAAGGTCTCTGCACTTCATCTTCATTGGAGGGCGACAATTCTTCAATGTTTCTTCAATTTGAAATGGTTAGAAACCCATTGAATTTTGCATATCAAGGTGGCTTCATCCAGGAGCCATAATTGTGCTACAAATTAATAGTTATGGGGAGTTTATTGCATCCGGTTGAGGAATAAATGCAAAGAGGTGTTAAATGCAGTCCAGTATTAGAGAACGCAGCTCTTAAGGAAGTTTGTATGGCATTGTTTTTGGCAGCCGACTTCTATTCAAGCCCACGTGAGTCTTCTAGCAAGGCGTTTGGCCCTATGGTTTGATCGTTCTGCATTTGGGGTTCATATCACCACAGATTTGGGCGTCAAGGGGATTGTTATCAGTGTATGATGATTTTGTGAGGATTTTGGCAAAGTCTTACCAGCTGCGTTGGGATCCAGATTTTCCTTATCAGCTGCAATTTTATTCTTAAATATCAATAGTTGTAAGTGAATGCATTGTTAGTATCGATTGAATAAATAAGACAATCTTTGTTGGTTAATTACAAGCATTTCAATTTCAATTCATGTGTTGTCTATTATCTGCAAACTCCAATTTATATATTATCAAAAAACATAAAAGGATAAATCATTGCAAAAAAACATAAAAAACCTGTCAATTTCCAGAGTGGTTAGGGATTGAGACAACAGGGCTCATCACATAGAAAATATGGAGGGATTTTATCGTTGGAAGAGAAGAAGAACGTGCATTCATTCTTGTTGATTAGCAGATAGCTTTTTGCAGAACTTCTTTATATGACTAGGTTTACCACAATAATGACATGTGATAGATTTCAAATTCTGTGAAGAGTCATCAGGTTTGCTTTGCCCCTTCAGCCGAGTGGACTTGCCTCTCCTCGTGTTTGTAGCATAAAATTCTGTCCGACACTGAGTGTCTCAGTGCTGCTATGAAACTGCTTCTTCTGCATGTCTTTCTGTAAGAGCTTTTTGCACAGATCATCAAGCTTCAGATCAAGACTGGTAGAGGTGATGTTGAGAGTTTTGATATAGTGCTCATAGGATCATGCTAAGCTTTTCAAATCGATAACCACCATATCCTCTTCTTCCATCTTGCGACCAATGGCCTTCAATTGATTGTGAATGTCTTTGGTCTTCATTAAGTGATTTTGTAAAGACATTTTCTTATCCATCATAATTGAGAACAACATATTTTTAAGGAAGAAAGCTCTGCCTTTATTTGACCTCGTGGAAATTCTTTAAGTGAGTCCAAATTTTTGCAGCAATCTTGCCAAATGGCACTCTAAGCAGCATCTTGTTGGTTACAAATAACTTGAGCAGCATAATCATTTCATGATTATGCTCATCAAACTTGTCCTGGTCTTTACCTACAGATGTGGGACTAGTAGATTTACCAAGAACAAGCAGTACTTGAAAATGGTGAGCATGCACTGTTTCCAGGTATTATAATTCTTGCTATTGAACCTTTAGCTACCTTTCAACATGATGTTGGGTAGTGAAGCCGTCCCTCCCGCTATCTAGGGACACTGAAAACGAGATAATATGTAGCTTCCCAAATACTACTGATTTTTGTTGATAAAATATTGAGAACAAAATTTAATCCCACAATTTGTTATAAAAATTGTGCAAAAATATGAATACCCACGATCAAAAACCCTAGGACAAAGGAAAAAAACGTTAAAAGCAACAACCAAAATGCAACAAAGGTTAGAAACCCTTGGTGCAAGATTTGTAGAAACCCTAGGTGCAGGAGGATTAAATCCTTGCAGATCTAAAATGCCTTCGTTTTTCTGGTAAAAAATTATAAACAAAATCTTCATGCGGCTTTAAACATTCTAGGTGTGACCATTTCACACTGAGCAAAGAATCCCATATGCCCTAGTTGACGTAACAATCCTCATTGCAGGTCGCAGCTCTCAATTCTATCAACAATTCCTTGGGTTTAATCATGGGGTATTTGAGTGTAGTGCTACTATGCAGTCAACTCTACAAGTAATTTTACCACAACAGGCAGGGTTTGCCAGAGGCAGACATATTTTTGATGGATTAGCATCACCCATCTACTGGGTTTAGGTACCATTTTAATACGTCCAAAATTTTTGACTGAGGTGACTAGAATCG
Organism: Thuja plicata; assembly: GCA_018584345.1. NCBI lineage: Eukaryota > Viridiplantae > Streptophyta > Pinopsida > Cupressales > Cupressaceae > Thuja > Thuja plicata. The sequence goes on from MU223540.1 coordinate 761,331, forward strand.
TATTATAGTTGTAATGTGGAAAATTGGTTTTTACAAATGCTGTCTTCAGTTGATTTATAGCTATACTTTCACAGTTAGTTTTTCTATTCAATTTAAATTTGTTCTAGTGCATCCTATCTCAGTGGATTAATTTATCTTTCAAGGAGATCCTTTGTTTTCAAAATTGTTCATTGTCATGGTGGAAGACCTAAATACAGTTTTATGTGCACCCTATATAAGTCAGGGTGGAGTTTCTAACAACCTTTAAGTGCATGTAAACTACATACACAATTGTTATTGGATCAGGGATTCCTGGAACAATCTCTTGGTAATATTCCTCATAAACAGCAGCATGCTTCACATAAAATGGTGAGAAATGATTTCCTTGTTAGCTTTATTAAATCGTCTAGTATCTCTTCAAGGCTTTGGGGCCTTCGAAACATTGGAAGCCATTTGTATTGATTCAACTTCCCTTCTAATATCCTATCTACGTCCATGGTATCCATGAAGTTAGGAGATTCTGTTCTTGCATTTTACTTTTTCAGTGTTGTGCTTGAGGCCTAAGTTAGTGGTTACTTCCCTTGTCTTACCTTTTCTATTTGTTGTTAACTTTACGAGTCACTTGTGTGCCCTCTTCCACACAATTCATCCTTTTTTATAGCTTCAAACTTTGATTTATAATCTCAAATTTAAATCATAGTAAATGAGGATCTAAAAGGGTTATGCCAGACTTCCTTCTAACAACTAAGGCTATATCAAAATGTTCGTCAAACACTAGAGAAGGGAAAAAAATAAACAATAGTAAAATGCATTTGCAGTAAAACCTGTGCACATCTAAACATATTATGTCATGGGAAGATGAAAACAAAACAATTATTCACAAATAAGCTGTAATTGATGCTCATATTTTTGACTCTAGTAATTCACTTTTTCAACTATAAGGAATTTTAGCAATGTTAGCTGCCTTCTTTTAATTGCCAATTAAAGTTCTGATTTAGAAATGTTTATTTTTGTCAGTTTCTTAAGCAGGCTCAATCCTTTATCTCGATAAATCTTCTTCCAAACATGGAACGAGACATGATCTTGTATAACGCAAGAGCTCAGAAAGAGGCTCAAGCTCAATTTGACACCACCAACTTGGTGGATCTAAGTGAGAAGATCTTCCTTGATGTGCCTTCAGCACAGGTTGTACTTCTGCCTTCTTTTTTTCTTAGTCATTCGATATTCATTCCTATCATTTGTGGACTTTCTTTGATGATTTAAATTAGTTCAAATTAATTTTTCTTGTTTATTCAATATTCATTCTTATCATTTGTAATTTTGTGGACTATCTTCGATTATTTAAATTTGTTCAAATTTTTTTCCCCAAAATTTTATTATTGGAACACAAGCTACAAGGCACTTAAAGCATTGAAGTTGATGATATTATAACATAATTCTATTATTGTTTAGAACATGGAAGAAAAAATAGACGAAATTAGAGAAAACGAAACTGCAGTTACAACCCATATTTTCATATATTAGAGAAATTTCCATGATATTTAAATCTTTAAACTTCAGGATACAATTTGTTACAGAAGGAAAGGAGCTACAATGAGGGCAGAGGACAAGATCTGGGCCATTAAGTGGATCCTTTATGTTTAAATTAACTACTATGGTAATATTTAAATGAAACAGCAGATAACAAGGCTGTCAAAAATCAAGGGAGGCTATAGACAATCCCCTTAGAAATCATCTAGAATGGTTAGTGTGGAAATTACACTTGCGCTACATACAAGGACGAGCATTTGCTACATATTACCTCAGTGCATTTATGAAACATTTTCTCTGATCTTGGCTTTTCATTCTTCTCAAAATCTTGAATGCATCTCAGTTACTCGATCAGAATCGTAAGCATGCCATGTATGAGATTGCTTTTAATATCAGTGGTTTGTCTACATGTTTGTAGTAAAAGCATATGCTTGCACTGTCTTTTTTTCAGGGAACAATCCAATCCATTTGAAACTAAGTACTCTGGAATGTAAAAAGCCTTTTGTTGGCAACTTGTGCTTCATATGGAAAAGAAATGTGTATTACAATTAAAACACTGGATTACATATAGATGCCCCCTTGTTTGGTTAGAAGGTGATGCCATTGTATCATGTTTGGACGTCCCTGGAGAGATAATGTTGGTCATTATGGTATTACAGACAAGAATTGTTACCGTATGCATTTTGGACACTATAAGCTATGACATGAAATCCCAAGGGAAATATTTTAAATTGGTCAGTATTATAAGACATAATGCATTTAGCAGTCCTTGTTAGTGTTTGTGTACCACTTTAGTTTATAATGATGTAGAGATTCATTGTCATATACAGCTGCAATTTGTCTAGTATTTTTTCCTCATTGTTTAATGGTGCTGATATAAAACTAGGAAAGGGCATTGGTCCTATGTACAGACCCTTGATGTAATGGCACATTTACTAAAATCCATTATGAAGTAATAAATGGTTAATGGAACTCAATGTAGTGCATAACTGATAGAGCAAGGGAGCTCTTCACAACTTGATTTTTATTTTCATATAAGGAACAAGGGAAATTAGTAAAATACAACAAAGCAATGAAGTTTAGTGAGCCACACATCAGATCTAATCCACAAATGAAGACAAGTTCCTAATAGATGGAAGATATTATAAAGGATGCAGCTTAATGAGGTATATATTTTTGACCCCGGGGTGTAGACCGGTTGGTCGGGCTGTTGGATAGTCAGATGGTCGACGCAGGTTCAAGCCTCATCTGGTACCCAAGCCAGTTTACCCTGCCGTGCACATGGTGGGTCCCATGCTGGTTACTGTGTGGCCTAGTGGAATTAGTCTCACCTACGCTTGCCCCTTCCTGACCCCAACTTGGCTATAAGTAAGACCAAGTGAAGGTAGGCTGGCCACTTGGCTGGGTTGCGGGGATACCCACTGAGATACCAAAAGAAAATTCAAAATAAAAATAAAAATGAGGTATACATTTTCCATCCCTAGTATACAAGACTAAGCAGAATTTTATGATGGCAGTTGCTGAAATGCTTTTGTGATGTCTGTGTGTAAACCACAGCCAAATGTTTTTGATTGATAGGGGCCAGGGCTGTCCTACTGTCTTTGCAGCTTGAGGCCTAAAGAAAACGTAGTGATGGGTGGGATACAACTGGTGGTAGTTCCTGTTTAGAGCTCTATAGTATTGACTCAACTCACAAACAGAGAGTTACACATCTCCAATCTTTATAGTATATCAGGGTAGATAAAAAAACCCTTGGAGTCCATCAAAATGCAGTGGACCACTGATATTATAGTAGATTGATCATTGAACATCTCAATATGTAGTACTTTTATCTGTAGCTTAAGGTTTTAAAGCTTACACACCCACTGATTACTAGGAAGGTGAGGATATGTTTCTCTGGAGAGCTAGTGAGAACAGACTTGTAGTTGGCAAAGAAGACATTATAACCCATACAAAAGTCCAATGTAGCTTGTTTTAGTGATATTCCATTCTCCACCCAAAGATAGAAACTATAGTGAAGGAATTTTTTTACAAGAGCTCTTGAATTTCAATAAGAGTGATTTTGTATGGCTTGTAAATTTGACATTTTAGATGTTTTTGTGAATACTTCGAGTAAGATGCCTCTTAGACACATTCAATAGATTGATGAAGAATGTGGTGGAAAGGAGATTCCTCATATTGGAGCGCTAAGGTATGTAGCAAAGCAGCAGCTTGGGTGTATGAACTATGGCCAAATTCTTGACTGGAAAATGTCATAGATTTTTGAAGGACAATGTAAAGAAATATGTATCACCTAACATACAGATCTGCTATACACACAAGTCTCTGAAGAATCATTATTCCATTAGAATGTTTAAGGTGAATACACAATTGGATCAAAGTTTAGCCAAAATGATTGCACACGAGCCTGTTATTTTGGACAGATGATCTTAGATAGCATTAGGAATATGACTTAATGTCACAGTCTCAATTGTTATAAGGATGTCTGTTGTGACCCTTTTACATTATGATTTAATATTTGCATGTTTGTGCTTACAAGCTTAAGTTTATTCTTGGAAACAAGAGGCTTATTTACACTTATGAGAATGATAAAAGCAAAAATAGATAACAAAGACAAGAAATGTAGGAACTCATAGTGGCTTGATAAGGACAAGAAGAAACATAAGAACAAAGGTTGTGCTTAACTGGAGAGGTACCTGAGGTGTAAAAATTATAGTAAGGGATGAAAATTGAAGTGATTCAAATATTGTCTTCAAATCAAAAGATAAAGAGGCTTAAGAGGACATTTGAGGGGCTACAAGAATTGACAAGGAGCCTATTTCTATCATCAAATGTGACAGTTATGTTTCTCCATGTGGATTCTATACATGCTGACTGTTAGCATAGTGCTTTCTGGCCTCCTACATATAAATATGGGCTGTTGGAATAGTGAGTGCTATACTCTCCCAAATTCAATCGCTATTACTCTAGTCTAGATCATAAAATTACCATTTCTAGTATAATTTTCATTTCCATCAATGTCTGTTGGATGATTTAGCATGGTAAAAGAGATTCCTTTGCTATTGTTCCAGCTAACTTTGATACTGTTTCATCTGAATACTTGATATGTTTTTAGTGTAATTACTAAAGAATTCCGATTTATTTCCTTTTTCCCAACATGAGCTCGGTAGGACCTAGCAATTTCAAACTTAACACAGATTCATTTCCATGGATGAATTTTGAATCTGCTTTAATGCATGCCTGCATCTGTAGAATCTGAATTTTAGGTTGACTATAGTTAGTGCATTAGTTGGAAGGGAATATTGTGTAGTAATAGTAATATTTTAGGAGGGCATTGTTGCATATGCTCATTACATGGATTTCCTTCAGATAGTGGTTATGGCTTGTGTCAGTGTGTCTTTCAAAGGAACGCTCTTAGTGACATTAAATCTTTACTATAAATATTTTTATATGTTTTGTGATTTTATGGTTTGGTCTTGAGCGATTTTTTCATTAGTCTGGATTTATTTGTCTGATTCACAATCAAGATGTCTACTAGCCTTAGATGTTTTTTGAGGAAAAGAAAGATCACTAATATTGAGTAAAGTCTTCTAAGTTTTGTTTAAACTTGGATGCTGTTTACATAATTTTAAAGCTTATATCAAATTTGTCTCACATCTTAATTCTACTTTTTTTATAATTTTTGAAGGTCACTCCTCTTGTGCGGGAGCCAGGACGTCTTATAATTACTCAAACACGGTTATACTTTCAGGTATTATTCTTTACATTTTCTTTCTTGAAAATATACAAACTGATGACTTATTACTAGAGATCAATAAGCACATACACCTCAAAATTGGCAAATATTGATTCCAAAGGAACGTGAATACTCTTAAGGCTACAATTGCCTATGCATTGTGATCAGAAATCACATATATGAAACTTAAACTAATTGCATCACTTTATATGCTAAATATGCTTACTAGGCTTGGACTTGGTAATATAATGTAAGAACCCATACAGGTTCTAACTCTTCCAGACCACTAAATTGCTATGCAAATGATATATTTGTTTTGAAATTGTGATAATGTATGAGTTTTCTTGAAATTTTCAAATAGACATAATGCATATAATGTTTGTAGCCCGGTTGTGGGGGGTTTGAGCTACTTGGGTCCGTGCATTGAAATCGTTGAGAATGAGAATGTCCCCGACGACAAAGAGCTGAGAGATGCTATTAAATAAGTTATAGGGATCACCGTTAGGACCATTATGGACAACATACAAAGAAGAGGCTGGAGGAAAGTAACAAACTCCAATGGAAATGCCTCTGAGGCATGGGACAACATGGCAAACACAGACCCACAAGAATGTAGTTGAAGTGTTTGAAAATGCAATAGAAGTTTTATCCCAAAGACGATTGTTGACAAAGTAGGCGACCCCACTAGAACCGCAGACCCCCCAGAGCTTCTTAACCTCACCTCTATAAGCAGAAAGCCAGTGAAAATCGGTGACACTTGGAAGAGGACATATAGGGCTTTCATGAGTCTTAGTGAGGAAGAGAAGACCGGTCGAACCTAGAGCATCGTCACGTAAACCTAACATAGACTAGAAGGTCATGTTACCATTCCAGTAGTTGACTTTCAAAGCATTACTCTTCTGTTCATCATCAACGAACCGTGACTATGACTGCCATTTAGCGGCAATATCCGAAGATCGGGATTCCCACTCGGGTGGAAAAGAATCTTTGATAACCGCCTTAAGATTCTTGATAACTGCCCACTTACAATTGCGCCTTGCAGCGGTCACGAGTTCTTTGGAGTGTTTCAATTCGCTAACCTATGATTTGGTGAGATCTTCATCAAGATAGATCTTCATAGGTAGCAGAAACAACTTCCTCCTGGCCTTGAGAACACGAAACCAATCTGAAACGGAAAGGAAGCTAATGAAAAGAGTAGAGTTATAGCAAACCCAGGCCTTGTCAAGAGTGATATCGCTGATGCCAAGTCGGTCGCGGAGAAAAGAGTAACCTGTGGAAAGGGGATCAAGGTAAATAGAAGGAAGGCCACACGCTTTAAGATTGAGCTCCCGCAATCTTCTAGTTTGTTCCCCAATGAGCCTAGAATCGACAAGCTCCTCAATGTCGGCGAGAGGTGGTGTTCTACTGCCACAAACAAAGGCCCACGATTCAACTGCTTTTTGGTTTTGTTTTTGAGGGAGTCTTGTTTGCCGTTGAGCTCGGTTTGCTTAGTTCTCAGTTCGTGGATATCTAATACCTCTTCCATGTTTGTGTTGAGGAGCCTCCTGAGATCTTCGTTTTTAACAACCACAGAGGAAAGCTTGTCGGACATACCATGTAGTGATTGTTTGAGTGCCTGGTGTTTTGTGTCCAACCTCCCAACCCGCTCAAGCAGCTCCATAGGAGAGGCGCCATCAATGGATTTCTGCTGGTAGGTTTACAAGGGTTTAAGAGATGGTGGGGGGTCACTGGTTAGACTGGAATTCATGAGTGGAGCTCACGAGTAGTGCGTGGGGATGAAGGAGCCACACGTGAGAGGTGCGAGTGGGGAAGGAAAAGCTATGTGCAAAAGGGAAGAGCTAAGACAAACATTTAAAAGTGATGGGCATGTGTCCATGAACTCATAGGAGGCAGACTCCTTGTGATTAGAATGCATAACAGCATGGGCCTTTTGCTGAGACCCTCCTTGTTTAGATTGCTTAGATTCCAACTCTTTCTTGCAATCTTTCTTCATATGGCCAAGTTTATGATGGTAGTTGCATTGGATACTTTTCTTCTTGGAAGAATCCTAAAGTTATCCTTGTCCTTTTTGCTGGAAGGACTGAGGTTGCCGTGTCACGGACCAGAAAAACATGAAAAATAGCATCTGAACACATAGACAACGGGCTGAAAAAATGCGAATAATGGTGTCGTGTATTGCAGAAAATGGCGGCCCAAACCTGTGTGGGAACAAATGTGGGCTTAAAAATCACGATGCAAAATAAACCCTCTTGTGGATTTTCAAAAAAAAATTCTACTGCTTGCAAAAATCCACAATTTTCGGCAAACCCTGAAAACACCCGCTCTAATACCTTGAAACATAAATTGCGTGTATGAATTCATGACATCACAAGGTATAGACTTCTAACAAAAGAATGGTAAAGATACCTACCAAAATGACCACTTATAAAGCAACTAAGAAACGCTAAAAATAGGTAAATATTCTAATAATATGTTTGTCACGTGTTTAGGCAGATTTCTTTTCTCAGATGGAAAGAGAAACAAGTATTGACTAAACAATCATGATGCACTTTGCACACTGCTATAATGATAATGTTCTTTCCAATATTCAATAGCAGATAAATAGTTAGAAGCACAGTGACACAAAGAGCTGACCTTTATTTGCAATTACCAATCTGAAAATGATTATTTAATCCTTCAGAATTACACATGATAGTCTGAGAATGAAGTTGTAGGATATATAAATTACACACCAGTCTCTACAAATTGTGTGGAATCACTAACAGGGCTCTGATTTACTGCCATGTCCAAGTGAGGATAAACTTTCTGTTGAATACAAACCTTTGGTCATGCCTAGCAAGGTGAACACCCTATTTCACTCCCAGTAGTGACCACAACTTCTCCCAGTACCATACATTTGGTTCCCAGTACCAGTTGATTCAGATATGCACAAATAAGCGCAGCAAGTTGCTTCAAAACCATGGTTCTGGAGTAGTCCAAACTGCCATGTATGCTCAGCCAAAGTCTCATGTCTCGTTCATATTCTCGCGCACTGATAAATGTAGAAATCAACCCCCAAAACAAACTTTAATGACTATAATAAGGTAATATTCAGCTAATATTCTCCAAGTCCAGCATTAAGGTCCATGTCCCTCAACAAATAACTGAATTTTCAACACCTATGCATTGAGTATCAAGGTTCACACCATCATATTAATCCCACGTCATGTTTATAATACCCATTGGACCAAAACTTCAACTTTGACCCAACTATCTTATGTTCACGCCAAAGAAGATATGAAAAGTCACTCTCAGCAATAGAAATAGATATTAATATAAAATGAAATCACAAACTTACTGAAATTTGTCTTTGAAGAAGAAATCACAAATTTTCAACCACAATTGATGAATTGCATCTAACTTGCTAGGGTGGAATCTTTCACCACCGAAACGGATCTTCTCCAAAGGGTTTCTGTTCTCCAGAGGCTGAGATGAACCAAGTTTGATTTTCCAAACCACAAGGGTTTCAGTCGGAGAAAATAGAATTGTATAATACAAATCAGCTCACAAACCCCTTTTTATAACCTTTTTCGGGAACTTATTGGAAAACACAATATAAAATCACGTTATTAATTAGATTAGCCATATATCCCTCAAAAGCTAAGTTGCCGATTCGGGTGCGGATGCCGGTGCCGATGCGGGATGCGGGTGGGTAGATGCATGAAATTTTTTTGGGGGGGGATGCGGATGCGTTTGGATGTGTTTAAACTTTATATATATATATATATTTTTAATATATATATATATATATATATATATTTTTAATATATATATATATATATATTATATCTATAATATAGGTAAGTATTCGCTTTCATATAAATTTAATTTTAAAAAAATATATAGATAATAAATTGATTAAATTGTCAAAATAATTTAACATTGTTAAATAGATTTGAAATAAAATGATCAAATTTATTATTTACTTAGAAAATAATATTAAATTAAAAAATTAATATAAATATTTTATATTTATTAAATTAAATGTCACAAACTCTGTCGTGCACCTTATCCTCATAAAATATACGAACTCAGAAATCGTTCAGAGTCAAGCAAACGATGGAAATTCGGCTCGTGAACATATGTTTCCGAACCATTTCCTAATTTTTAAATTCCACGGCTTCTCTATAAATGTATAGACCAACCAATGTTCTTCATTCAGTACAAGTTTTAACACTAATCTTGAAAATCCATGGCCCCTGTAATGCAGCTCATAGTGTTCCTATCAATATATGCTCTGTGCTTAACTCGAGTCTTAGTGGACGCACAATGCAACGAAGCAAACAGAAAAGCCCTGTTGAAAATTAAGGCAGGCATAACGGAAGACCCAACGGGCATCTTGAGCTCATGGGGAGGAAAAGGCGAGTGTTGCAACTGGAACAGAGTGATCTGCCAACTCTTTCTGCTGGCGTTATCAATATGTTTGGTTATCATACTACGTATCTTCGTTGCAGTCAACAAGCTATAACGGAAAACGTATTATGCACTTAAATATTTAGAGGCATGGGATTACAACGTTTAGTTGATTGAGCCAATGAAAAAACAACTCTGGCGTCTTCAGATGCTCCCAGATGCTGTGCGGATGCTTGCCAGAAGTGCATCCCAGGCATCCGGATGCGTTTGGATGCCTCTGGGAGGCATCCTCAAGCATTCGGATGCCTTAGATGTGCTTCCGGCTGGCATCCGCACAACATCCGCGCCGGAATCAGCATCCTCCCGCATCCGCTCCCGCATCTGGCATATACATGCGCACATTGGTAACTAAGCTCAAAAGTGTTTTATTTTATTTTAGAACATTCTTGGCACATAAAGTCACCTTTTTCAGCATTTCAACATTTAAAAATTTCTGGCCTCGTCTCAAGGAGCTATAACACTAAAGTGCCCATTCAAATATTTAAATTAAAATAACAACCTTAGTAAAATTTAATTAAAATATAACTCATTGTTCCCCCCGAGTTGCGGAAATGCTTGAAAAGCATCAGAATTGAAAATTGACTGCATTGGAGTGATCTTGATGATGAATAACGAAAATTGGATCTGACTCGGTGACTTACTATTAATATACGCTCTCTCCAAGAATATTGGAGAACACTCTAGGAGTCTAGATAATGGAAATAACATCAAAAAGCATCATTTGAGTCCTCTAGCCCATCTGAGCTCACTGGTAACATCAAATAATGTTGATGCTTATAGCCACGATCAGATAAATTCATATTATTAATGCATATATCAATTAGAGAAATTCATAATAATGAAACATATATCATCGATCAAGAGACATATATATGTATATCAATATATATATTATATATACATTATTATATATGCTTTCTATTGTATTCAATATCTTCTTTATGATCGAATTAAACCGGAATATAATTGATATTGAATCGGCTTCAACCCAATTAGCATTAGTATTTAAACGTTTAGTATTGTATCGGTGTGTAACCGATAACAAGTCATAGCGACTTGTATATCCAAAAGGTACGATCATTGGTCACGCCTATGATAGGTGCGAGTCATCAAAGAGTCATGACTATCATAGACGTGACCAAATACAACCATGCGTATATTTATATGGATTGGCCTGTTCAAATACTGACACAGAAATTGATAAGTGTTCAGTACATTGAACAACAACACATTTATATATATCTCCTCATTGCAAATCGATCACAGTCAAGTTTCTACAAATAAATGACATATTCAGAATCAAGATTATTTACATATATATGTGTTGGCTAAATATTTTGCAAGTCACTAAGACTACAACTTGCAAAATGTGTGTTTTAGGCAGCAGAATGTGAGATTATTCTCTCCTCTCAGCAATAGGGGAGGCTCCCTTCTTACCGCAGGTGGCTCCAAGTAGAACTGAACTGTACCACATACAGTTAGCCTTGCAACAGTAATATCGGTGGCTCGGTAATTGACTTAAGAACTATTGCCCGAGACAACAATGAATTTATCTAAAGATGGAATGATACAATAGCTCAAAGTCTCTTGTTCTCACCCCAAATAAGTACTCTATTTATCTAATTTCCAATACTGAAGCCCAAAGTCTTCAGTCCTTGGAGTATTACAGCCACTACTCTCTATAGTAACCCCGATCTCCTGAAGCGCAAAGTCTTCAGAAAACTTGGATTAAAGATGCTCCAGTGAAATAAACAAGTTAACTATTCAATCTGAATTAAGGATTAACAAATGCTACATAAGAAAACATTCACCAATTTTCAAGACAACAACTCAAAGTTTGTCAATCTCTATTCCTTTTATTCAGATGCTCAACTCTCTTACAATGAAACACAAAGTCTTCAAAATATTAGAGCTTTGCCTATAGTTTACTTGCACACA
>MU223540.1:788099-804577 GCA_018584345.1 Thuja plicata
AGGTAGTACGGATGGAGGAGGGTAGTATGGATGGAGTAACTTAGTGATTCCAGGCGCACAGAACAACGAAGTACCAAATATGAACAATTGCCAGAGAAAGAGATTATGAATAGAGTACTTCGGATTTTCCAGATCCGATACAAGCAGAACAAACAGAGTAGGGTGAGGGTGAATCCCACCGAAACTACAATAGGCCAAATAGGGAAGGTCTTTCACTTCCGAAGTGGCGCACACCAGAACTCCAACCGGAATTCGCAACAATAATAAGATGTCAAATTCAACATGAGAAATACATCCTAGAGGCCGGTCATAAATACCCGTCGGGAAAACCCCGGAGGTGTACAAATAAAGCCGACACGGCAACACTAACCCCTACATTAACATAAAAATGGGTTCGGGATAAGCTAAATCGACCAAGACCCAAATACAAGTTTATTTTATTTATTTAATAACGGGGACATTACACATCACTGGGTATAGAGGGCTATTGGACTCTATGATAGAAGAGATTGATGAAGAGGTAACCATTGGAGAAGAATCTGCACATCCAGTAAAAGGCGTTGGGACCTGCACCATTAAGTTGAAGTCAGGCATGTCTATTTAACTCACTGGAGTTCTTTTTGTTCCTGGCATTAAGAGGAACCTAGTCTACATATCTGCACTTGAGGATAATGGGTATAGAGTAACCTTCATGGATAGCAAGGTGTTGGGATGGCCAAAGAATTCTTCTATTAAGAAAGCTATAACCATAGGGCATAGAAAAGGCTACTTGTATGAGGTATGTATTGAACCTAATCTTGCTCTAATTCATAAATTGCAGACTCTAATGAGATATGACATAGAAGATTAGGACATTTAAACTTTCATGCCTTATCTTCCATGGAAAAGTTAGTCACTGGCTTACCTAAGTTAAAACAATATCATTCAGGTACATGTAAGGTGTGTGCCCTAGGCAAAAATACTAAGAGTTCTTTTGAAAGTAGTTCTAGTAAAACAAGTTATGTCTTAGAACTAATTCACTCTGACCTATGTAGAACCATGTCTTAGAAGATTTTCCAGCTATGTGGCTTTAATGAATGATCTCTCTAAGTGTGAACCTTCTAATGCATTAGAAGCTCTCAAACACCAAGTATGGACGGATGCCATGACAAAAGAATACCAGTCCATCTTAAAAAATGATGTTTGGGAAGTTGTTCCAAGACCAAAGGAAAAGTCTATTGTTTCATCCAAGTGGCTATTCAAAATCAAGTATGCTGCAGATGGCGGTATAGAAAAACATAAAGCCAGATTTGTTGCCAGAGGTTTCTCACAGAAAGAAGGAATTGATTGTGAGGAAACATTTGCACCTGTTGCCAGATATACCTTAGTTAGAGGAGTTCTAGCCATCGCAATAGCCAAAGGATGGAAAGTTCATCAGATGGATGTAAAGAATGCATTCCTGAATGGGAAAATAGGGGAAGAAGTCTACTTAGAGCAACCAGAAGGGTTTGAGATTCACACTGCACAATCTCATGTGTGCAGATTGAAGAAAGCTCTCTCTGGACTTAAATAGGCTCCCAGGGCATGGTATGAAAGAATCGATAGCTATCTCATGGAATTGAGGTTCTCTAAGAATGATGCAGATGGAAATCTATACTTCAAGCAAAGCAACGGTGATATGTTAATATTAATCTTGTATGTTGATGATCTGTTGATTACAGGAGAAGATCACCTTATTGATCAATGTAAGAAAGATCTTGCTAAAGAGTTTGAAGTGAAGGATTTAGGCCTTGTACATTACTTCCTTGGATTGGATGTTTGGCAGAACTCAGACAACATCGTGCTTAATCAAGGAAAGTATACCTTGGACATATTGAAGATATTTGGTATGATAAATTGTAGACCCATGTCTTCTCCCATGGAAACAAACCTTCATAAACTGAAGGAGGCAACAACAAATTCTCCGTTTGCAAATCCTACCCTCAACAAGCAAATAATTGGATCTTTGATGTACCTGGTCCATACTAGACCAGATATCTGTTATGAAGTAAATGCCTTGAGTCAGTTTATGTGTGAGCCTAAGGAGATACATCTTATGGTTGTGAAGCATATTATGAGATACCTTCAAGGTACTCTAAATTATGGACTCAAATATGAGAAAGTTGACTTGAATCTACATGGTTTCACAGATTTTGATTGGGCTGGAAGTGTAATTGATAGAAAGAGCACCTCAGGTTGCTGCTTCAGTTTGGGATCCGCCATGATATCTTGATATCTTGGATGTGCAGGAAACAGTCTTCAGTGGCTCAAAGTTCTACAGAGGCCGAATACATTGCAGCCTCTATGGCTGCAAGAGAAGCAGTATGGCTCAGGAAGCTACTGGTGGGATTATTTGGTAAGCCCCTGAGACCTATAGTCATCCATTGTGATAATCAGAGTTGCATAAAATTTTCTGTGAACCCGGTATTTCACGATAGGTCCAAGCATATAGAGATTCCTTATCATTATGTGAGAGACATGGTGGATAGGAATGTGATTCAGGTTGAATATATTAGTACAGGAGATCAGACAACAAATATACTCACTAAGCCACTTGCTAGAGTGAAAGTTGAACACTTCAGGAAAGGTTTTGATATGATTGAATTGTAATTTATATTGTAATGTTTACTGATATATATATATATATATATATATATATATATATATATATAGGATGTTTAATGTGTAAACTTCTTCTGTCATATGAGTTAATATATGACTTTATGGGCTCTACCCCCTGTATTCATCTCTAAAAGGTGACGATCTTATGGAAATGAGCACTTGTATTCAAATATTATAAGATGACGATCTTGTAATATTGATATCATGCTGACTTGATATCATTCATGGATGTGTCATGATCTGTTATGGTAGACATTATGTGATGTAATGTCAGTGCACATACCATGACTAGGATGTATAAGGAGAATGTGATATTCTCAAGCATATCATCCTTTAAGTGTCACGAGTTATGTGATACTTATTATCACGTGTTATGTGATGTTTGTCTTCACGAGATATATGAGACTTCTTATCACGAGTTATGTGATATACTTAGTGCCACGAGTTATGTGACGCCTCACAAGCTATGTGATGCCTATCATCATGTGTTACGTGATGTTTGTCTTCACTAGATATGTGAGATTTCTTATCATGAGAAATGTGATATATACGATTTTATCTTCCCTAGCTAAGAGGGAGTGTTGATGCTTCTAGCCACTATCGGAGAAGTTCATATTATTAATGCATCTATCAATTAGAGAAATTCATAATAATGAAACATATATCATCAATCAGAGACATATGTGTATATATCAATACATATATAACGATTATTATCATTATATATATATTAATATATATACATTATTATATATGCTTTCTATTGTATTCGATATCTTCTTTATGATCGAATTAAACCGAATTGTAATTGATATTGAATCGACTTCAACCTGATTAGCATTAGTATTGAAACGTTTAGTATTCTATCGGTGTCTAACCGATAACACATAGCGACTTGTATATCCAAAAGGTACAATCATTGGTCACGCCTATGATAGGCGTGACTCATCAAAGAGTCATGACTATCATAGACGTGACCAAATACAACCATGCGTATATTAATATGGATTGTCCTGTTCAAATACTGACACATAAATTGATTAAGTGTTCAGTACATTGAACACCAACACATTTATATATATCTCCTCATTGCAAATCGATCACAGTTAAGTTCCTGCAAATAAACGACATTATTAGAATCAAGATTATTTATAGATAAGCAACATTACATATATATGAAAGAATATAATTGAAATTTGAATAGTAAGTTTGCCTTGAATTAACAAATAACCCCTCTAATAAGGATGACACACACCTAGAAGGTTAGTGCCAACAACAATGCAAGAGAAGCCATAAATGGAGACATTAAAATCATATATAAAATGATTTTGCAATCATTACAAATCCATTTATCACTTGAAAAATTATTAAATGCAAACATTTTATGTTACAGGTATCGGTACACACATCATGAATCACACTCAAAATCTGCAAGAGAGGAGTACGCAACATATAAGAGTCATCTACGCTTTCAAATTTAGCAGGTCAGAAGATAGATAAATAAATTAACACATGCGTTACAAACCCTCATCCATTTTGAGGTGACATCCAATCTACCATGAAGTGTTGGGTTTCTCGTGCTATTCCTTTAGAGAAGTGTGTCTAGTAGTATATGGCCGGCAAGCACAATGGAATCTAAGGTACTGAGTGAATTATCATTAAGCTAGCATGGCTATATGCCCATGCAACGTATATCTAATGCACTCGTCCATTTATAAACATATTATGGAAGAGAATGTGCATAAACCCAAGTGTTGAACTTATGAGTGTAATCAATGATATTCAATGTTTACAACACAAAATGTCCCAACCATTTCACTATACTGTCTGGATATTCAATAGGATAGATAAACAATTCAAGAGGACTAGCTTGTAACTGACATTTAGTCTTTTAAATGTAACTTAAATAATGTATTTCCAAAGTAATAATGTTTACAAATCAGTCTGCTATAGGATTCAATCTACAACACAATTTAATTCCATTTCATATTAGGTAATTTAGAGACAAAAGGTATTACTCCCTCTACTAAATTTTCCCATATCTAGAACGTTTTCCTAAGATCCATTGACAAAATATTGAATTGTAATGTCCCTTCTTGGATATTTGTAATGTCCCCTTTTCAATTAAGGATTTAATACATAATAACATTAAATATTATAATACAAATAAAGTCGATATACGATTAAATAATTTTAAATCAAAGATTTAAACTTATCATTAAAAGAAACAAACACGATATAAGAAACCATCACAGAATATTTGGTACAATCGAAGCACCTTCCGAGTGAAGATGCGACTTGGGAAAAAGAGGAAACTCTTAAATTGCTTGAGGACAAGCAAAGTCAAGAAAGGGGAACTGTGATGTCCCTCGAATAATGCATTCTCTAACTCTTTACCAATAAAATGTACAAGTGATTATGTAAATTATGATGATTATTACTTTAGTAATTTAAAGACAATTGTTAAAGAATTGGAAATAACAATATGTTATTAATAATTAATCATCATTATAAATATAACATATTATAATATATGTTGAGAAATAAATAAAATATGATTATCATAATATAACAAGTAATAATTAAATATATTATAATATATATTATTATATATAATGTAATATATATATATATATATTATAATACAATAATTAATGTTTATTAATATCATAATACAATAAATAATAATTAATATATATATTATAATATAAATTACATTGATAAAGTTTATTAACATCTATGAATAGCCACTTGGATGAAACAACAGACTTTTCCTTAGGTCTTGGAACGACTTCCCAAACATCATTTTTTAAGATGGATTGGTATTCTTCTGTCATGGCATCCTTGCATACTTGGTGTTTGAGAGCTTCTGATGCATTAGAAAGTTTAGACTTAGAGAGATCATTCATTAAAGCCATATAGCTGGAAAACCTTTGGGGTCTTTTACTTTCTCTAAAGGTCCCTAAAGGAGCTGCATAGTTCTTTGCTTCTTCCATTGTTTTGGTGGTCCAAAGTGGTCTTTTCTTAATGTTCTCTTGAGGTGAGTTTTGTACTTCATTTTCATCCTCTTCAGGATACTCCCTCTGAACCTCAGGAGCAGGATCCTTTTCTAGGTCTGAAGGTGGAGTAATACTTTCTGACTCAATAGAATTTCTAGCCCTTTTAAAAGCTAGATCTTCCTCAAATATTACATCTCTACTGAGTTCAATATTGCTATGTCCAGGTACAAATACTCTGTAAGCTTTAGAAGTTTCACTATACCCAACAAAGATTCCTTTTCTTACAGAAGGTTCTAGTTTTGTTCTTTTCTCTTTAGGCACATGAAAATAAATGGGGCATCCGAATATCCTTAAGTGAGTGATATCTGGCTTTATACCTTTGAAAACTTCTTCAGGAGTTTTGTCTTCAATATGAGAGTGAGGACATCTATTTTGTATGTATACAACAGTGTTGGAGGCTTTAGCACAAAGATTGGTTTCTAAATTTTGATCGCAGAGCATGGCTTTAGCTGCTTCTACAATAGTTCTATATTTCCTCTCAGCAACCCTATTTTGTTGTGGGTTTTAAGGAACAGTGAACTCCCTCTTAATCCCAACTTCTTTACAAAATTCTCTAAAGATGTCAGAGGTGTATTCTCTCCCATTATCATTTTTTAGGGTTTTTATTTTCTTTCCAGAGGAGTTTTCAGAGAAGGATTTGAATTCCTTAAATTTCCTAGGGATATCTCCTGATTCTTTACATTTGAGGAAGTAGATCAAGGTTTTTCTAGAGAAGTCATCAACAAATATTACATAATAAATAAACTCTCCCACAGAAGGTACAGACATGGGTCCAAATAGGTCAGAGTTAACTAGTTCTAAGACATTACTTGTTTTACTAGAACTACTTTGAAAAGAGCCCTTAGTATTTTTGCCTAGGGCACACCCCTTACATGTACCTGAATGATAATGCTTTAACTTAGGTAAGCCAGTGACTAAATTTTCCATTGAAGATAAGGCATGAAAGTTTAAATGTCCTAATCTTCTATGCCATATTTCATTAGAGTCTGCAATTTCACGAATTAGAGAAAGATTAGGTTTAGTACATACCTCATACAAGTAGCCTTCTCTATGCCCTATGGCTATAGCCTTCTTGATAGAAGAATTCTTTGGCCATGCTAACACCTTGCTATCCATGAAGGTTACTCTATATCCATTATCCTCAAATGCAGTTATGGAGACTAGGTTCCTCTTGATGCCTGGAACGAAAAGAACTCCGGTGAGTTGAATAGACATGCCTGACTTCAACTTAATGGTGCAGGTCCCAACACCTTTTACTGGATGTGCAGATTCGTCTCCAATGGTTACCTCTTCACCAATCTCTTCTATCATAGAGTCCAATAGCTCTCTATACCCAGTGATGTGTCTTGACGATCCACTGACTATGATCCAGGTATTAGATTTTTTGGATACTTGATTTGAGAGAGCAGAGTAGAATACATGTTTCTCTGAATCATGCTCCTTTTTATTTCTTTTCACTTTGGCAAATGTAGCTAGTTGTTTAATTTTATCTGGACATCCAGCTGTATAATGTTCGTATTGATCACATCTGAAACACTGAATGTGAGAAGTATCTTTCTTAGATGAACCCTTTTCATGATGGTCCTTCCTCTTCTTAAAGTGTTTCTTCTTGCCTTTCTTGTGAGAGTTTACAATTAACACATGAAGATCCTCATCTATGTTCTTTTGTTTGATCCTTTTCTTGTTTTGTCTTGTTTCTTCCTGAAGACAATCAGACCTTAGTCGGTTGAAGTTTGGGTATTTAGACTTTGCACTAATGCCTTGAACAAAAGTCTCCGAAGTGTTTGGGAGGCCATCTAGTGCAATGAGAGACAATTCTTTTCTTTGAATTACATATCCTAGTGTTGACAAGTCATCCCTCAGAGCGGATATTCTCATAAAGTATGCATTAATGGATTCTCCTTTATTCATACTTATATGATTAATTCCCTCCTTTAGGGCTAGGGTTCTGCTAGTATTGTTTATCTCATATGTTCTTTTGAGTGATTTAAACATATGATAGGCAGTCTCATATTTTGTTAAGATTGGCACTATATGGTATCTAACACCATCAACTGTGATCTTCATAGCCTTTTCATTTCCTTCAATCCAAATGGATTTTTCGGGATCATTCTCTAGCTATTCTTTCTCCTCTTTTATGAATGACTCGACTTTATTTTCTTTTAGAATCATTTTGATTTTGAATTTCCATGATGAAATATTGTTCCCTCCTTCAAGTCTATCCTCAAATTTGATAGCGCTTGCCATAGAAATGTGATATATTAAATATATATATAACATATTGAATTTCTCAAGTTCGAGAGCTTCTTGGATCTTCCTTTACCAGAGCTCTGATACCATGTTAAATTACAGCAAACTTATTATTCAAATTTCAATTATATTCTTTCTTTAATATATATAATGCTGATTATCTATAAATAAGTCAATTCTAATAATGTCACTGTTTGTTTGCAGATATAGAAGAACTGAATGTAATTGTAATAAATCACAGTTTAACTATGATCTATTTTCAATGAGGAGATATATGAATATGAGTCGCTGTTCAGTGTACTAAACACTTATCGATTTCTGTGTTTTGTAATGAATAGATTTACCAATATAAATATGTGCGTGATGGTCTATGTTTAGTCACGTCTATGATAGACGTGACTCCTTGAGGAGTCACGCCTATCATAGGCGTGACTAATAGTCACACTCTAAGATCATGCAATATGCAATCAGTCGCCACCGATTCAAAACAAATACGTTTCAATACGTCGATTCAATGCCAATAATAACAAATAATAATCGGTTGATTACTATCTAATAGTAATCGGTCGACTACTATCTATTAGTAATCGGGTTGATATAATATCAAATACTATTCATTTAGCAATCGAATTTAATTCGATCATAAAGAGAATATTGAGCACGATATAAATCGTATATATATATATATATATATATATATATGATAATTATCATTATATATATATATATATGTCTCTTTAATCTGATCGATGGTATATCCTTCATTATAATTTCTCTAAATGATATATGCGTTAATGATATGAATTTATCTGATCGGGGCTATATGCAACAACACTTACTAACAACTAACTCATTATTCTTAGAACTATTATATCTTGTAAGCAATAAACCATACTGGCATTAATTGCTCAAGCATTGACAATATGCAGGACTATATTTATTATAATCAAACTATCTTAGAAGTTAAGTGAATTTTGTAACCCTTCACTCCTCACAAGTGAGTCATGACTTCCAAGGATTTGTCTACGGGTAAAATATCCCCCTTTGCCCATGATAACACGAGCAGTCCAAAAGTAGAATGATTTCTAAATTCTTCACAAATCCCCAGCAGAACAATGTGCATCAAGATTTTTGCAGGCAAATGGAACCTTTTCTATATTTTAAAGTACATAAACCTATCATTGTTTTCTAATCACCTATCTTTACAGGACAACCAAACTTTTAATACCATGATTCTCAAACATTCAGTCCAACAACATATGGCATTGGTAACAGAACAACAAAGCATGAAATTTGACAATCCCACACGAGATTGATACCTCACCACAAGAGACTCAAATAAGAGATGTCCCAGCAGGTCTCAAGCTGCTCTTGCAACCTGCCCACAAGTGAGATTTGGTAGCCAATGTCTAAGAGTCAAAACATTTACTTCTCTAGGGTTAAACCTGTATGCTCCATTTCTTTTCTTTTTTTATGATATTGCATCGCTCCAAAAATAGGCCAATTCTAGGAATGAAATGTTTCTAAAATTCTAGGTATGCAATTCCTGGAATTGAAATTTGCATGGAGTTGGTATGGAATTAGACAGGGTTCAATTTTTTTGTTTAAAATGAAAACACTTTAATTATTTTAATGGAATCTTTAATAGGAGGGATGGGAGATCAAAATTGGATATGTTGGGGGTGGAAGAGATATGAAAAGGATGGGTGTTTTTCTCATTCACAAAATTGTTTCAAATAGAAGTCTAGGGGTTGAACAAATACATAGTTCAATTTCCAATTTAATTAGAGAGAAAAAGTCACTACCTCTTCGAAGCTTGTGGACATTGGTCATATTCGACATTTCTCCCCCTCTTAGTCTCTTTCCATGCTAGTCTAGAGCATTCCGGGAAAGGCATCTTAATTTTTTCGGCTTGTGAGGGAAACTTATTTTCTTGTGCCATGTTTCCGCCAATGTAAGTGTGGGCCTTCAGAATATAGTCCACAATAAAGGGGCCTAAAAACTAGTGATTGTTATGTGTATTCTTTCCATAATTTTTAAATAATAACTATATATTATAAAAACTTTTTAAAACTAAAATTAGTATATACTATATTAGTATATTGTTTATTAAACTGTATTTTAATAATGATTTAAATTAGTATATTATTTATTATATCATATATTAATAATTATATATTGTTTATTAAATTGTAGGTTAATAATTATATAATAAAATTATAAAATAATAATAATATAAAAATAAAAAATTTGTAAACATTGTACAACATTAGTAAATGTTTTATGTTAATTAATAATTTATAATGATATATTTAATTTTTTACAGATAGTAGATATATATATATATATTTTCATTTTTAGTTACTATATTTCATTTTTAATGTATATACTTATGGTTTTTGTATGGATGTACCTAAATGTTCTCAGCCCCCCAAATTTTCTTTGTTGTATTGGCATACTGTAAATGATCTTGTACTCGTACTTGATTCCAAGTAGGCAACTTAGTTTCTTTTTTGGTTTTATTGTCCGCTAAATATGGGTCTTGGGCTTGAGACTTGCAAGTTTGGTGAATGTTTGCCTAGACTCACCCCCACCTCTTGAGGCTTTGGGAGCCGGAGCTTGGGCTAGGACTAGGACTATGAGAATTTTCCAAGCACTTGATGAGCCTTGGTACTTTGGTTGGGATGTACATGGCCCTTATATGTAGGTTTGGACGAAGAAGACTTGTTGTGTGCTTGCCAAATTGTAAGCCAAATCAACTACCATGTGTCTTGAAAAAAACGCAGATAAGCAATTTAAAAAAATGTGATTAGAATTATTCTTTATGTATTATAGTTTTCAAAATTTCTCAAGTATTTGTCGAGTCTGACGCCAAAACTGGGCTGCCAAGTTTGTGTCATTTGAAATGTCCAAATTTGATTACTATGATAGGTATATAAATATATGACATACCTTATACAATTTATTAAAAATGACATACCTTATACAATTTATAAACCATGGTGTGAGAAGAAAGAAAGAAATGAAATTAGTGTTTGTACGTAAAGAAACCTGGCCATTGACAGCTAAGATACTACAGGCTTTCATTGATTGTTAAAAAACAGGAGAATATATATAAAACAAAAGAATTCTTTAGGTTGCTATTTCAAATCTTGTTCCATGTAAATATGAGGGAATTGTTAAGTGTTTCACTTAGCTGTGATAATGTATCTGGTACTTTGAAATTCTACTTTATTTATCTCAAATTACACTCCATCTATAACATGTGCATTGGATGAGACTTAATATTGAGATCAACTGAAAGATTCATCATTTAGAAGGGATATGTAACTTTTAGCTTACCAGAGAATATTCTGTGCATGTATGCTTTCTGTTTATATCATGGAGCTATATGAAAGGCGGAACTAGATAAATTTCTAGCCTTTAATTTCTTCGCATAACTTGCTGCACTTCAGTTGGATAATACTGCAAAAATAGGTCAATAAAATAATGGTGTGTGCTAGGTCTCTTTGAATTAGATTATTCTTGTGGACATTTCGTATTTTCACATTGCAGATGCTTGTCCATGTTTTTTTCAAATTTTATGCTGCATTTGATATTATTCTTTTTGCAGCCACTGTTCAATCTGAACGATGACCATCCAGTACGCTCAGAACCTTTATGTGCAATTATTGCAGTGGCAAGGAGACGACATGCATTAAGACAGGTTGGGCTGGAAATATTTTTCAAGGAAGAGGATAATACTTTTAAAAATGTGACTGGATCTGGGCTAGCTTATGGAGCAAGCGCCTTCTTTACCTTTCAAAGTGTAGAAGTGCGCAATAATACTGCTGCCAACCTGCTTGACAAGATTCAAGTAAGACCGTTTCTTTTTCTGATTCTAATTGGTTTTTACATTTTGTAATGGTCTGATAATCCTTGTACCCGTAAAACTTGCCGAAGCTAACAAATATTAAGCAAACATCCATAGCCTGCCTTGCTGCATAACTCCTGACATTGCAGATTGATATTTCTTCTAGAATGGGGAGGCATGGATGGTTGAACTTCGATTTGGAATGTGCTAAAAGTATCTGCATTTGTAAACAAGACACATAAATGTATAAGCGTTTAAAATCACTTCATAGTAATCACGTGTATATATAGTCAAACTTCCATATTGCACAATAATTATAACATTATTTGCATGTGTGTATAAAGCATCAGTGAAATGCATTTTTTTAATGATTTAAAGTAATTTTTATGTTATTTGTATATTTCATTACCATTTGGTAGATAGTTGTTTTTGTAAATTTTCTGAGGTGCCAACACACAGATGTGTTTTACTTACGTGGAGTTAATAGACAATCAAAAGAAAAAGGATTAAGTACAAAATCCAATCTCTTTGCTTTATTCCATCAAACCATCATACTTCAAATTCACAGTGAAATAGAAACACTACATGTTTATATTTGCCACATGGTCATAATCAATTCACTGAAACTCTCACATCAATTCAGGAGAAAAAGTCATATCTTACCCTCTCTGTTTGATTCTTTACTATAAAAACCGAACTGAAAACAGATCTTCATATGGCTCATTAAAATTTTCTTTCGAGTTAGTAACCCTAAAATGAAATTATTTACATCATTTAGATTGATACTTTTTATATTTGAAGTTTCACACTGTCTTTTCATCACTGAGAATATGAAAAGGTGGGCTTTTTATTGCATCTTGCATATGGGTAGCACCTTGCATCTTTTCATGCATTTTGGAAAGTCACCATCGAGAACGGGGTTTTTAATCCCGACTGCATATGAGGATAAATGACATCCTCATGTGCAACTTAGAAGAAAATGGAAGAAGAAGATGGAAATGGAAAGACAAGAACATGTAAATCTGAAACTGAAATGGAAGATTTACATATACAAGAAAAACAAATAAAGAAAAACTTCTTACCTTCCTTTGAGAAATGCAAAGAATAACAAGCCTCTCCCAAACTTAGAATTCTGGAAACAATTAAGGATTTTGAATTCAAGAGGAAGCCTCCAATCTAACACTAAATAGGCAAAGAGTCCTATTAGTTTTGCTTGCTGATTTAATGCATTTGGACAGCTCAAGATGAAGCTTTCAATAAATGTCCTCCATGCATCTCAGATTGCTTAAAACTAGCAACATGCTTTGAATGATTCAAGCATGTGCCCTAGTTGATAACAATCTTCTTTTCAATAAATGTATTGCATAGAAAGAATGCATTTCGAAATTGAAAGGATAGAAGAAAAACATTTTTGATAAAAAGTCATAAATCTTACCAAAACCGCACAAGAACAGGAGGGAAATTTGCAGAGATTAATGGTTGGGTTCTCTGAGAAGACAAAGTCTGGAGATTTACAAGACACCAAAGACAGTTTCCTCCATAAAAATCGCAGGAAGTTATGGATGCAAATTGTTTTAAAAACTTCAAAATACCTCCTGGAGAGCTATCGCGGCATGGCATAGAGTTCAACGTTTTAGTGAAAACGTTAATGTATTCTTTATAAAGATCACCATTATGTATTAACGGGTCTTTTATAAAGGAAAACGCATGTGTTTTATTGGCAAGTAAACAGCACCCAATAACTTAAAAGTTATCTATGGTTTTAATTAAGGAAGGCATATGCAAAACAATATGCTCTTTCCATATAAAACGACGCCATATTTAAAGAGAAGTCAAGATTTTAATAAGGAAAGGCATATGTATTGTGGTATATGAAAACGATATGCACTTTCAAATAAAATCGACACCATGTTTTTAAAGACTAAGTCATATATAAACTCGACACCAAGCTTTTAAAAGAAACCATGAATCTGTTCTTTTAATACATATGCCAATTCTTTAGAATTCAACGCCTTAGTATATCAGCCGCAGGTTTAGACGGGCTAAAGTTTAATCATATGCTACGTCTTCGGTATTCAACGCCACATTTTAATGAAACCATCGCTTTAATATAAAACTCGCGGGTTTAATCAAGACATAACATATGCTATGTCATATGTATACGCTAAGCTAGATACTCCCAGCCGTGGTTTCTTTTGACTCTTTAAACGTTTTCATTAAAATGTTATTGAAAATCGACTCCAATAGAGAGCCGTAATTAAAACGATAACATATCGTTTTCCTTGCATATTTTAAAAACATATTACTTAAAAGTAATATAGTTATACTTATATTTTTTTTTAAAAACTAATGCTTATTTCATAAAGCCATATATATTTCAAAAAATACATTACGTCATTAAATTCTAAAAACATACTATCATATGTTATTAAAAACATATGTTCATACGTTTTTAAATTCAATTTCTTTTTAGACTTTTGCATAAAACATTATTTTTAAAATATATGCAAAGTAGATCATCATTGAAATGGAATTTCGAAATTCATAAATAAATTTTAAATTTATTTATAAATTTCATCTTTTTGTCGTCATTTGATAAAATAGAGAAAACAATTTATAATTTTATATGCGACTTTAAAACTTAATGATCTGATATGCAGATATGATGTAGAATCATGCTATCATTAAAATTTTAAAGCAAAACTTCGCAGAATGACACGAAATTTTAGAATAGAGTTTAAAATCTATTTCACATACAAAATAAGCTTTCGTTTTATGCAACTGACAGGAAAAAGCCCATTCTTTTGACAATCTTAGAAGGATGTGTGAACTGCCTGAAAACAAACTGGAAGACAAAGGCTACAAGACTCTGACCAGAATGAGAGCAAAACAAGACGCGAAGCAAGGCAAAGCAAAAAGAAAGATAAAAAGACTGGATGATCTCAAAAAGTAAAATCAAACAAGAACCGAGGGATAAATGATCCTGTTAAATCAAACTCCTTGCAAATCATCAACACTCTTAGAGAAAACTCCTACCAATCGTTGAGAATTGCATAGGTTTGCCCCAATTTTGGGGAATGCAAAATTGAGGACAACATGGTGCATGTTCCAATTCCTTTCATAGGATAGTTTGAGTCGTCCCCAATAGTCACTTCCTCATCTGAGTTTTCCACTAAACTATCTAGATGTTCTCTGAATGCTATGATGTGACGTGATGCCCCACTATCAATCACCCAGGTGTTAAGGCTGGTTGATACTTGACTTGATAAGGCTAAATAATATACAAGTTTCTCGGAATCATTTTCCAAGCTTGCCTTACCAACTTCAGCAATAGAGGCTTGTGGTTTTGGCCTATTTGGACACTTCATAGCATAGTGTCCATACTTGTCACATCTGAAACACTGCACCTTGGACATGTCCCTTCTTAGATGAGCATTTACCATTTGCATCTCTGTCCATCTTTCTTTTGGAGTTCCTCTTCTTACCCTTCTTGTGAGAATGAGAGTTTAGTACATGGATGTCTTCATTCGTGGAATTTTGACCAATTCCCCTTGTGATTAGTCTAGATTCTTCTTGAATACAATCTGTCTTTAATCGATCAAACTTGGGGAGTTTCGAACGAGCACTTATTCCTTGAATAAATGCTTCCCATGATGTTGGGAGTCCATTTAGAGCCAACATTGTTAACTCCTTGCTATCGATTAGATGACTAATGGTGGAAAGCTGGTCCCTTAACTCTGTGATCCTTATAAAGTATGATGTAATTGATTCTCCTTTATTCATCTTCAGATGATGAAGCTTTTGCTTAAGTGATAGAGCCCTTCTCGTGTTGTTTATCTCATACATGTGTTCTAAAGTTGAAATTTTTTTGTATGCTGTATCCAATTTGGAGATAATTGGAACTATATGATCTTTAACTGCATCCACCAATAGCTTCATGGCCTTGTTGTTCTTTATCCACTGGTGTTTCTCTTTATCTTCATTTGGTACAGCCATTTCCTGTTCTACAAGTGCTTCTAATTCATGCTCTCTTAAGGTGAGCATAATTTTGAATTTCCATGAGACAAAGTTTGGAGCTCCTTCAAGATGATCCTCGAATCTAACACCATTTGCCATTTGAAGAAAGAATATGTATTTCTAAAAATTAAATGATAGCTTAGATAGCCTTTTATTTCAAATTTGATCGGATCTTCCTTAGACTGGCTCTGATACCATGTTAAAGTTTTGATCAGATTCAAGTAATAGGTATTTTTTTAATTTTAACAATGATATAGTTCTTCAATCAATTCACTCTATGATAATATTGTTGATGATATATATATATATATATATCAATATATATTTAATATCAATATCTTTTAATCTCAAAGTCTGATATTGAAATAATCTCTATGTTAATATCAATCTTCTTGTATTGATATTCTGATATTAATATCGAATTGATATTCTAATATTAATATTGAACTCTTTATATATTACATTTGATATCAATATCTTTATTTATTATCAATTTAATATTTGTTAATGTTTTGATCTTGAAATAGTAATCATGAAGTAAAATGACAAAGGGGACGACTTGGATTAACTCCAAGAGGACGACTTGGAACAAATTCCAAGAGGGACGACTTGGAATTAATTAATTAATTATTTCAAGGTGCAAGTCGGCCAGCCTTGAG
>MU223540.1:804630-834551 GCA_018584345.1 Thuja plicata
GCCTTGAGGAAGGGTTGTGACTCTTGAAGAGTCACCATTATGGGTATAAATGAAGAATGTAGATCTGCTCAAGGAACTCACCGAAAACATAATGTGATAAGTACTTGAGCAGATTTACAAGTTCACTGTGATGAGCCTAAGTTGGCCTAATTCTTAAACCATGTAATTTTAATCAATTTACCATGCAAATCATGAATTTGACATTTTGTCAAACAGTTGGCCAGCAGGCTCTATAAGTACTTTATGCTGTTTTCCCTCTAATTTTCACACTTTAGATATCTTTACCAAATTAAATAAACACAATGTTTGCCCATTTGAATTTACACTTCAATAATCATTTTCAAATGTATGTAATAAGCCCATCATTTAATCAACCAATTAATTCACTACACTGAAACCGGCATTATATTCTTACTTCAAGAAACAAATACATTTTCAAAGTAATGAACCTGTTATTGACAGCTGGTGTCACACGATTTGGACTGGAGAGGAAACCCGATTCAACTCTCCATTAACGGCTTGCAGATATCCATGACTGCTGCAGCAGTCTCCACGCGGGTGCCAATAATGATATCGCAGCCAAGTGAGGAGCCCGCGCCCAACCAAACTTGCTGTCGTTTTAAACTGCAGCCGTCTCCACTGGAAGAAGTCCACGTCCAGCACTCACACCGCCTGTAGCAGCCTGTACTCACTTGCTAGATGAAATTGCGGGCTGGGATAGGATGTATGTCTAGCCCAAAGATTGACGCCACCCTTGGCTGCCATAATCACACTTGTTTATCGCTGGAAACCGGCTTCTCTTTTCCACACCAATGGTAGTAACTCGTATTGCTGATCAACCCTTTAGATCGCATTAATGATACGAAGAACACAGCCCTGCAGAAATCCAGAATGACTTGCACCCTCAGTGTGCATAAGCAAATTCAGAAGTATTTCTTTCCTTCAGCCACAGGCAGACAGTAAGAAGGAAACACAATCGACTATACAACAACAATCGATCCAGATGCACTTGATCATACAACAGCGATCAATCGATGATTAGCTCCAGCAGAATCAGTCTACTAGAAATTAATTTGACCCTTCAGCTAGGGCACAGAAAGTAGGAACAATTCCCAAGAACAAATTCAATAATCAATATTCGATAGATGATCTGCAACTTCACAAATGAGCCTGTATTTATAACTCCTTGGTCTCCATAGTTTCCAAAAACCATCATCAGTTAACTGCTCTTTCTAATATAAACTTCCAAAACATTATAATAATAATAAAGTATTATTATTATTATTATAATATCGCCTTAATATTAATTAATAACATATTGTTATTAATTAACACAAGCAATTATCAAATATAATTCTGATGATAATTCCTGCAACACTTGCCATACTGACTGACCAACATGCTCATCACTGCCCTGCCAAAAATGGCAACTGCCAAATATAGACTTACTATAAATAGTAATTCCCCAATCCAAGAAATTGCATAACTGAATATCGTCTGG
This sequence comes from Thuja plicata, assembly GCA_018584345.1. Lineage (NCBI taxonomy): Eukaryota > Viridiplantae > Streptophyta > Pinopsida > Cupressales > Cupressaceae > Thuja > Thuja plicata. The sequence goes on from MU223540.1 coordinate 806,132, forward strand.
AGAATCGCCCACTGCCGATACTGCCCTGTCAGAAGTGGAAACTGACCACTGACTTACTAAAAATAGCAAGTTTGCTAGCTGGGACCCTCAAAACCCTACATCAGCTCACGAGGGTCGTGATGATGAGCTGACCAAGTCACTGTCACAACCTGCTAAAAATAGGGTCATCACATTCACTCTTTCATACTATTCTTATTCTTCTCGAGCGATTTATTTCAGATCTTCTAGGAAGCGAATTGAAGGATCAAATTAAGGCTTGAAATAGCAGATCCAAAGGTTCGAATTAGAGAAGAAAAGAGCAGATAAATAAAGCGAATTAGGGCAGACATTGAGGAGCGAATTCATGCATTTAGAAGCAGACCTTAATGGCGAATTAAAGTGCAGATCGGTGACCACTAGAGATAGTGAATTGGAGCATACTTGTGGCGACTTGGACCAGATCAAAAGGGTGCATGTTTGGTTATACTTTGGGCATCTAGAAAGCGAAATCTGCTGGCTTTGCAAGATCTTAAGATCAATCTCAAGGGCAGATCCAAGAATGAATTCATCTGTCTTAAGGAGCAGCACTTATATACATTCATAGGACTGTTTCAAACAGCCTGATTGGCAGACTACAACACAGATCGGAAGTCAAATTAAGGTCAAATTGAATTAGATCTAGGATGAATTGAAAGCAAGTCAAAAGAAGCCCTAGGTGGGCTAACTCGGGTCACATCTAGAGGGAGTTGAAGGCGCAGTTTTTGAAGTCTCCTAAGTCTGATTTCAGAGATACTATCCGGGTACTATCTCTCTTTCTTTGTGATTACTTATTTATTTCCTGTGCTTAGTCTTTAAAGACCTCTATAGATTGTACATTCCTTGCTATAATCTGAAAACATTTACAATATTAGTATTGATCTAATTATTCTATCAATCTGATATAATATCGAACTGTATATTATCGATCTGTATATTATCGATCTGATATAATATCGAACTGTATGCTGTCGATGATGCTTGCTCTGCACTTTATATGTTTTTCTGTATTTTACAAGCATCCCTGATCCCTTCATATGTATAAGTATTGGGGAGACATGTCTCCCGTAGAGGCATGCCTCTACGTGGAACATGTTCCACGTAGAGACATGTCTCTACGTGAGACATGTTCTCATATCGCATGAATTCGGCCTCTTAACAATGTTGTTTTACATTGATAATACTCGACAATTATTAGTAATTGCGATTGGTAGTTTTCTTTGGTATTATCGATAATCATTATCGATGTTAGCATGATTTATATTATTTAAACATTATCATGAATATATTAATAGTATATATAAATATATATTATATTAAATATATATACATGATCATGTATATATATTTTATAGTATATATAAATATATATTAAACATAATCATTTATAATCATGCTCAATTAATTATGATTATTATAATCAAAGCAAATAACCAGATCAATATACTTGTAAAGGATAGATATCGAACGCTCAAGGCCGATAGGCCATTTATGCATTTGATTTCATCAATTAGAATAATCTGACCGAAGCTACATATCATTAACAAGGAGAACTATGTGCATGTGAATTACGGTTCTCCTTGCTACTATTGTTGGAGGGCCTTTGTTTATGAACGTTGAGAGAGTTTCCAAGCAATGTTCTTTGTGTCTCACCAAAAGCACCCAACCACGCCTACTTATTCTTGGTCATTTTGTTATGGATATCATCAAATCTTATATTGGCTTTTCCTTGATGATTGATTATGAAGGGTTACATCATCTTCATTTTTTCATGCATATTATGAAATCTTATTTTAGCTATTTCTTAGTGGTTGATTGTAATGTCCCCATTTTTAGGCGCATGGGGTTAGCTTATTTCTGTGACCCTCGTAGGCTAATCAGGTTGTTGGAGGGGGCCGTGTGGCAGAGCTAGTGGTCAGTTTCCACTCTAGAAGTCTGTGATGCCGGGATTGCTCTTCGTTTGAGTCAGATTGACAGACTTACTATTTATAGTAAGTGCTTATGTTGGGATAGTCACGGTTTCTACTTTTAGCAGGGTGACAGAGCAATGGTGTCAGCGGAGTATGGAAAACATTTGCAGAGCTTCTAGTTTGAGGGACTTACTATTTATAGTAAGTCTATTTTTGGCATTGTCTATTTGGGGCAGGGTGTCCAGGTGATAAACTTGGCAGAGCATTTGTACTGACTTGAGGAGTTTATTGTTGTGGTGACGATAATTAATTAAGTTCACTAATTAATCATAACAACTTTATATTTAATGATGTGTCTTTAATGATGAGGGGAAATAGAATGAAGTATTATAGTTCAATAAAAGATATGCAAGTTTGAAATATTTTAATGGCATAATGTTTTAATTTATGCAAAGTGTGAAGATTATGCTTATGGATTGATTTGTTATGAAGACTTATAAAGTCCTCTTGGAAGAAATCAAATTCATTCATGCTTATTATTCATTTTGAAACTTGTTCTTGAAAATGGTGAAGTTTTATCTAAGGGTTTTGGGGAAAAACGAACTGCAAAGAATGTGAATTCTTGCATGTTTATTGCACTTTGAATCAACGTAGTATGCTGGTGATTTGTGTTCAACGTTGGTTTCACATAGAAGCCAAGAGTGCATTTAATTGGAATCGATTTGGATGGGTTAAGGTCAGCGATAGTATTCAGATTTTCATCGCAGGTTGAGGACTGAGGTTGTTACAAATTGTTGCAGTTTGCTAGGGCTGCATTCTTTTTACTAGGCTACAGGAGCTATTATGTAAACAACTATCACCATTCTTAGCTTGTTACGACTCTTGGTTGGACGTGGGGCTGTATCTTTGGCAGCCGCCACCTTTTCTAGGATGTTGCGGCCAGTATTGGAGCCATTAGTTGAGTCAACAGATACTTGGCGTGAGAGTTTTTGGATATTTGCAGTGCTTCCGGGATTGATTTCTTCAACTCCAAGGACAATTGCCAAGTTATTTGATCACTAATTGATTATGCTTTTAAATGTAATTATTTCATAAAAGTGAATGTGATTCAATTGTTAATGAATATTTGTGATGTTATTGTTTTTACCTAGCAAACTATTGAAAATTTCATATAATATTACAATTTCAAAAACAAATATATTCCTTCAAGTAAACTGGGTGACAGAGCCAGGTAGGCTCTTTACAGTGGTATCAGAGCTGTTTTCCTGCCATCCTGTTGGGGTGGAATTTATGGAGTTCAGTGATTTGATTTGAGTGATCAACACTGTTATTATTATTTCAGTCATGGACTGACACAGGAAAGCAAGGAAACATGGAAATCAGTTAGACAGTATGTCTAATCTCAGACAACAGACAAATGCCATGATGGTAAACATGGAGAGAGTGAGGAAACTCAGGAAAGACTTAAAGCAAAACTTTGAGATCCGGCAACTGTTGATAGAGCAACAAATTACTTGGTTTCTTTGTTCAATAGGTCCTCTTCATAGAAAAGACATAAGGAGAAATGTGAGTTTTTTTACAGGTGAGTCATCCAGAAATCTCGATAATGAGTTTTCAGAAGTTGCTGATTGTGGCAGAGATGTTCCTGTACTTAGTGGATCAGCCACTAGTCCTATTTGCACATCGAAGGGTGGAGATTCTTTACAGGGACACTTGGAGGTGACTAACTTGTTGGCAGATAGTGGTACGAAGTTTCAGCATCCTGAGCCTACTAGAGTTAGTGACACAAAACCAATTGATGATATGTTCACTACCATTGATATTCAGCTGGTAGTAGTAATAGTGGTACAGGATCGGATATTCAGGACAACAGTCCTTTATGTGAGCCTGTTGATGTTTCCGTGGATAGTGTGAGAGTGGAGGATGTTGTAGATATCACTATGGATTCTGACACCTTAGATGGTGTTATTTTTGAGGACTGCGAAGAGTGTATGAGCTCTGACAGCTTTGATTTTTATGACAACAGTCATAGTGTGGAGTCAGTGCAGGAGACAATAGTCTTTTCTTGTATTGAGGATGTGAGCATGAAACTACCTAGTGCTGACTCTCATGATGGGAGTGTTACAGTTTAGTCAAGTGACATAGATTCATGCCTCAGTATTGAGGATTCACATGATGACATTGAGTCGTGTATGCAACCAGAGTTACTAGAGCGGTCTCAAATAGACGATGTTGACACTAGCATTGTGGATACCTCTGATGTTGAGTGTGAGGATGATGGGTGTTGCAGTGTGTCTAGTTTTTTATATCAGACATTGGGTGTTGACTCAGTGTTGTCATTCAGTGGTGGTGGGTCCCAGTATCCTTTTTTACAGGGACTCACGGGTGAGGATGGGGAAGCATGAGTGGAAGGAGTTTGTTATAGCCAGGGCTTCCACTTTTGCGAATGAGGTATTTGTAGAGGTACCCAATAGCGATACCTCGATGGTGGACATGTGCGAGGGTGTTAGTGCACATGAGGAGAGTGATCATGAGGTGAGTTTAGAGGACACAATTTCCTACCACAGTGGGATCAGTGAGACTGAGAGTGTATAGGAGAGTCAGAGCATGTAGAGAGATTTTGTGTCCGGACAACTGAGGGTGAGGGATAGAGATATTTATTCATCTCTTGAGCATTATGATGCTATCCGACATATGTTGGTTGTTTACGGTTGGGGTGCTCCTATGACAGATGACCACAGTGATAGTTACCTTTCCCTAGTAGAGATCCCTTCGCATCGAGAGGCATTAGGATTTTGAGGCAGAGCTACATTCAGTTGGTAGCTGACAGCTTGTGTGGGGCAGCACCTGTTATGAGGCGATGTTAGGGAAAGAGGAGGAGGTAGTTGAGCTCACCCATGAGCTTCAAGCAACTGTTGGGGTGTTAGAGAGCAACCAGTTGGCTCTTCAGGAGTTGCAATTGCAGTTGGGAGAGGTGACTATGGATTTGGAGCGGATTTAGTCTATACCAGCCATAGATCGACTTCAGTTGCATATAGTGGTGGTTGGTGGTGAGTCAGCTTCCACAGTTGGCAGTGATGGATGTGTTGGGGACACAGTTACATCCATCTTGGGTATTGGTGCAGTGGTTATAGAGGAGGTGAGTGCTTCAGTGGAGGTCTGCATAGAGTCTGGTGGTACCAGGTCCTCCAGTTTTTAGCATGATGACAAATGATACAGAGCAGGTTGTTGAGAGTCCTAAGGTAGCAGGAGTGGATTCGATAGAGAGTTGTGTGCCAGTTTCTGACACTACTCCCTTTGATTCACAGGACTTGAACAGGGTATCATCTGGTTTGGAGGCGAGCTCTCATGATAATTTGTTTCTTTCTGTCGGAAGCAAATCTATTCCTTTGTCTCATACAACTGATCGTGATAGGCAATTGGTAGTGCCACAGTTTCCGAGAGATCAGTTGTGGATTGCAGAGGAGCAGATGATGCTGCTTCTTATAATTGCTACTGCACAGTCGTTCATGGAGTACTTTCTTGAGAGTCCGGTTTTGTAGGAGGGTCCTTTCAGAGCTTCTGATGGTACACTCATCTGGGGTTCTCGTGGTATTCAGATTTTAGTGGGAAGGATTGTAGATACTTTGACTACAATGCTTCCTCATAGGGATTTTGTGTTTGGGTTTGCAGAGTGGGTTACCCAGGGTCCTGTCCAACCAGCCGTTCGAAGTCTGAGATTGAAGCCATCTCTTGATTCGTGGTTTGACTCTGATGAGCCTCTGACAGGGATTGGAGCATTTCACCATGATTACATAGTGAGGAGTGCTCATCACTTCTCTTTTGACCCATCAGTTGAGGACTTGATTCCACGTCAGTGTAGGTTGGCTCCAGAGTTATACCATTCTTTTGGGAATGGGTTTACTCCATTTGCAGTTGATGGGGTTGGTTACTGCAAGTTAGCAGGAGACTACTTGTAGGGTCGACATATCCATGGTGATTTTGCAGAGGATGGATATCTTGGTTATGGGAGTACTTGTCCTTGTTGCATAGATGAGCTTCATATACAGTGCAGGTTGGTAGGGTGTGCAAGGAGTTCTAGTATTTCAGATGGTGTTGGATATCCGTTCTTCCTTGTTACGGATGGCTGTGAGTTTCATCTTTACTGGGATCCAGGTAGTAACAGGTTTGGCATTGCAAAGTGTGTGGGTCGCTATGGTTGGCATGGTGATAATGTGTTATGGTTAGTTCAGTGGATGGTGATTTCATCACGGGAGTTTGAAGGTGATCGCAGGGACATTACACCATACTATCCTTGGGATCTGGGTGGACTTTTGTGTTTTGTTTTCTGAGACTGCTTGGGGACAAGCAATTTCAGGTAGGGAGGACTGTAATGTCCCCATTTTTAGGCGTATGGGATTAGCTTATTTCTGTGACCCTCGTAGGCTAATCAGGATGTTGGAGGGGGTCGTGTGGCAGAGCCAGTGGTCAGTTTCCACTTTGGAGGTCTGTGATGCCAGGATTGCTCTTCGTTTGAGTCAGATTGATAGACTTACTATTTATAGTAAGTGCTTATTTTGGGATAGTCATGGTTTCTACTTTTAGCAGGGCGACAGAGCAATGGTGTCAGTGGAGTATGGAAAACATTTGCAGAGCTTCGTGTTTGAGGGACTTACTATTTATAGTAAGTCTATTTTTGGCAGTGTCTATTTGGGGCAAGGTGTCCAGGTGATAGACTTGGCAGAGCATTTGTTTCGACTTGAGGAGTTTATTGTTGTGGTGACGATAATTAATTAAGTTCACTTAATTAATTATTATATGAGCTTATTTGTTAAAGTCAAGTCATTAATTAATCATAACGACTTTATATTTAATGCTTTGTCTTTAATGATGAGGGGAAATATAATGAAGTATTATATTTAAATAAAAGATATGCAAGTTTGAAATATTTTAATGGCATAATATTTTAAGTTATGAAAAGTGTGAAGATGAAGCTTATGGATTGATTTGTTATGAAGACTTTATAAAGGCGTCTTGGAAGAAATCGAATTCATTCATGCTTATCATTCATTTTGAAACTTGTTCTTGAGAATGGTGAAGTTCTATCTAAAGGTTTTGGGAAAAAACAAACTGCAAAGAATGTGAATTGTTGCATGTTTATTGCACTTTGAATCAGCGTTGTATGCTGGTGAATTGTGTTCAACGTTGGTTTCACACAGAAGCCAAGAGTGGATTTAATTGGAATCGATTTAGATGGGTTAAGGTCAGCGATAGTATCAGATTTTCATCGCAGGTTGAGGACAGAGGTTGTTACAAATTGTTGCAGTTTTCTAAGGCTGCATTCTTGCTTCTAGGTGCCGCAGCTATTTATTTAAACAGCTATCACCATTGTTAGCTTGTTACAGCTCTTGGTTGGACGTGGGGCTGTATCTTTGGCAGCTGCCACCTTTTCTAGGATGTTGCGGCGAGTATTGGAGCCATTAGTTGAGTCAACAAATACTTGGCGTAAGAGAGTTTTTGGATATTTGCAGTGCTTCCGGGATTGATATCTTCAACTCCAAAGACAAATTGCCAAGTTATTTGATCACTAATTGATTATGCTTTTAAATGTAATTATTTCATAAAAGTGAATGTGATTTAGTTGTTAATGAATATTTGTGATGTTATTGTTTTTACTTGGCAAACTATTGAAAATTTCATATAATATTACAATTTCAAAAACAAATATATTCCTTGCAAGTAAATTGGGTGATAGAGCCAGGCAGGCTCTTTACATTGATTATGATGGGTTATATCCTTTATGAAGAAATCTTAGTTTAGTGCTGATTTTCATCTCTAACCATGGACTTTATCGGCCCTAATTTCATTGGTGATTAATTGTCTTCTAAGTTGCTGGTAAGGGTATGGGCATGCGTATGGTTTTTTGCCCCCCTTGGTTATGTGGGTTTGGCTGTGTGTATATATATATGTATAAAGAATTTAAAGAAATATATAGAATTGTAAAACTAAATACATTTGATAGTATGGTACTATTTATCACATCCATAATGCTTGGTATTACTGTTTTGAGCTGAGAAGCTACCTTAGAGTTGAGTGGCTTTGTCATTCTTTGTTTCATTGGCCTTGATGGAATGCATTTAGCTGAGCTCTTTATTAAAATCCTCTTCAGATTGGTTTCTTGTTCAGTTATTTGCTTCTTATAAGCACTAAAGGAGATTGCTATGGTATGGTGTTGTTTATCCAACCATTTTTTCCCTTTGTTTAGCAAGGAACAAGGCAAAGGCCATTTTGTGATTCCTTCTATATTAGCACTAATTGGCAAATAGGATAACGCTTTTGAATGAAGAGTTTGTCATAGATATTCAAGAAACCTAGTTAGTTTATGAGTGGAATGTTTTTCTTGATATAGAACTTGGACTTGTTTGTGAATACCATTCTTTTTATGGAGACTTGACACTTTCACCAAAAAAACATGAATCAAATATATTAATTTTCAAACTTGAGAAAATGTTCCAATGGAAAGGACTTATTTGGCAAAGTACTTGAAATTTTTAAAAATTCACATAAGATTATATCCTCGTCAAATATCAGTCAATATTTTTTAGGTTGGTCTTTAGTGGGTTCTAGTAGAAATTCGAGGTTTATATATATAGACACAAACACACATTCTAGAGAAATAGTTCTAATAATATTTCACTTGATCTATCATATGCTGTTATGAAACACAGGAATTCATGTTTATTTGGATATTTATCATATATATTTATGGTGCAACATTATAACTACCTAGTGAGATGTGGAATGGAAGGTTAAATTTTAAAAATTATTATACGAAACAATTAAGATTAAACATGTTAAATAATTTTAAAAGCTTTCAACATGTTTAGCACACTGATTCATTGGCTTGTAAATTCTTTCAGTTTTTAGCTAAGAAATGCTATCATCGTATCATATTGACAATTTTTTTAACCTGCAATATGATATGACTAGGGACAAGCTCATTCGGAAGTCTTAATGGGATCCTTGCTTGAAGCTGAATCTCATATTGTGCAATCAATAGCCAAAGCATGGCAGGTTTGAAACAATCCATCTGTAGTAGTAACCTCAAAGAGAATACAAATATCAATGATTAGTTTGAATTAAGGATCACTTTTTTGGTGTTAGATGAGCTTTGACCATCATTTTTCTTTTAAAGATTATGCTTGTTCTTCTCTTTATAACATATGATTTGGCAAAGCTGCATTGATTTTATCTAATCTAGGATGTTTGTTAAATTCTTATAAACTAGTAACAAGGATGCTATGTGCTAGGAGGATTACATTTTTTGATATTTTTATCTTATAGTCTTGGTTAAGACCGTAATCTAGGTTACTTCTTTGATCCATGTGGTTTAGTAATCGAAATTGATATTTTACTATGTTAGTAGATTTGATTTGAATTCATGATAAAGTAGAGATGAGATTGCCACATTACACTTAAATAGACTAATGAAGTTAGTTTATTCCTCAATTACATTTTACTAGCCAAATTGTAGGAGATAGTATTTTGACATTGATACTGAAGTTTTCAAAGTAAAACCAGATAGGAAATTTCATGAGATATTGAACTTAGTGTCATTCTCATCGAAGTTCAGATTCAGTTCGAAATATTATATTTCAGCTGATTTGGTTTTTTTTCATCTGCTTTGATAACATCAGGAAAATGCATATATATGGAGGCAAAGGATCCATTAAAATATTTGATGAGAACTTTCTGTTGTACAAAGCATAGATAGCTATTCTTCTAGTGGAGAAGGTTTTGCCCTTGCTTGATGAAACTCCATTTGTAGATTTATAAACTTATCCTAAATAACAATATACTCTACCAGGTTGAGATATAGCATAGTAGAAATCTAGTGTTTGGGATTAGTTGCATTATTGTTGAAGTCCATATGAATTCTGTAAATAATTCTTCTTTAGCCTCCAGGATTTGCTTCAAAATACGCAGAAGCTGAGAGGAAAAAATTAGAATTGAAGACAATTCTAACTTGTACATTTTCATTGCATTTTTTAGATGCATTCTATGTAGCCATTGCTGTTCTAGTGACATTGGGAACTAGACTCATGCATAAAGGTGGTTGTTATATTGTATTTTTCAATAGATGGGTTCATCATCTACACCTTTGCGGAAACCATTGGTATTCACTCTTTTGAAAATATTTCATATATTTCATTTTTGAATTTCCCTTAATTTCTCACACAAGAAGCTTCTATTCTCATCAATGTTGTTTTAATCATAGTTGAAAAACTTGGTCTCGGCAAAAACTCGGTGGGCCCAATTTTTTTGAAAAACTCAGACTCGGCAATAAATCGACACTTCTATCGAACATTTAAAAATATATAATTTCTTAAAATATTCTTAAAAAACAGACATGCACCAAATATGTAGAACATATACTGTTTTAAAAGTGTGTTGTTGATGCCTTCGTGTCAGAGATTAGAAATGTCACTTTAGCTTCAGCATTGTGTTGGAGTCTCAAAATCAATTATCAAGGATTAGAAGCCGGGAGAGATTTGTATATAAAAAAATCATTCTACTAAGTAGCAGGAAGCAAGATTTGTTTCTATCTTTTGCATTTGAAGGATCTTAGACTTTAGTGATCAAATAGCAGCCATTGGAATCTGATATGTGATAAGTTTGTGGTGAATTCCTTGCAATCGAGCTGAACTTGTTTGTCAATTGTGAATGACACTGTGATTTCACTGTCCACTGCAAATTTTTATTGCAAATAACACCTCAGCATATTGGGTAGGACAAAAGCCAACACTCTGTGTAGGTATGGAACAAAAACCAAGATTCTGTGTGGACACATACAAGGAGCACCCTTAATGCCTAGAGGCCAATCAATACATCATCGCCTGAATCAAGAATCAGTTTGGGAAACCAAATTGGGTGAATGGAATTCTAATCGGGTGGTACTGGTGTTGTATAATTGTCATATGTTCAAATTTTATTAGGTTGTTGTTCGTTCATGGGGATGTAATACTGAAATATTATACAGTATTAGTACTTAAATTTTAATCACTAAGTTCTGCATTGTAATCATATCAATATGTACTTAAATTTTACCTTGTTTCGCTTGAATGTGTACGGTGCTTCAAACTATCGGCCGTCGACTCTCCACACCCCGCGTCTTTCCTTGGTCTCGTTTCTACATGGCTCGGTCTACAGTTGCACACTAAAAAAAACAATTACGGAATACCTATTTGCGACCTTTTTGTCGCTTTACAACTTAAAATAAAACCCTAAATGTTTAAAAAACATTTGTTTTTAACTGCAAAGTTTTAAGCGCCGGCCTTTTTAAATAAATCGCTCAAAAAAATGCGATTTTATCAGGAAAAAATTGCCTCGCGAAAATGAAAATATTGCTGGCGATATTATTAGTGATAATATCGTTTCCTCCATTGCATCGTGATATATCACGATATTTTCAACCATGGTTTTAATCATTTATTGTGTAGAGAAAACCTCAAAAATATATTGAGAACAACTTTATCTTCTATTCAACCAAGCATAGAAATTTAATACCATGAAAGAATGCAAACTGTTATGCTACGTTAGGGAGCGTACGAATTTGAGCATTTACCACAAATATCACAATTGAACTGTAGAGAGAAAAATTAAAAAAAGTGGTCAATGAGAGCAAGTACACAGATTTTGGAATCACTAATGGGATTATTAAGTACATTCTTCTTCACTATTAAACTAAATAAAGTCGTCAGTGAGATCAATTACATAGATGTTGGAATCACTAATAGGATTATTAATTATATTTTTCTTCTCTCTCAAACTATGTAATGTCCCTTTATGGGGCATTTGAAACTAATTAAATAATTAAAAATTCAAGTTGTTGAAATATAATGACGACTTAATTTAATTATTTATTAAAGCAATTAAAGTGACTTTTTATGGCTGGCAAAATTATAAAATAAAAGTCAATTTAAAAGACAAATAAATGGAATGTCAAGAGACAAGTTGATGGAAAGCCAAGAGTTTCTTGGAGGATGTTATAAAATTTATGAAGAGGATTATTCAGAGCATGTTTAAATATTTTATTGAATTTGATAAAATTGCTGATGCTTTGACATTAACAGAAAAATTCTGGAGACAAAAACCTTCAGGGATTTAGTAGGAGAGCTGGACGGAAACCTGGTTCTTCTTGAAGTGGATTCATGACGGAGTCCACATTTGTGCGGAATTTGTAAGGTTGATGTGTTACATATTATTCTGCATATTATTGTTCAGAAAATGTTATCTTGAAGAAATAATATTTGTGGACATTTTATATTGCTGTATGAATTTTAAGTAGACCCCGATTCTTATATGAGAAGACACTCATAATGTTTGATTTTCGCATGTTGTGAGTTGAAGTTAATTGAAATTGGGCATGTGATTTATTAAAGTGCAATATTTGCGTTGAAGTTGAAGCCACAAATATATCGAAGGGCATATAGTTGAAGTTATAACCAAGCTTTAATAAATATTTTATCAGCGGCTTGTTTATTGAATGGAGGCATCATAATTAAACGAGCCAAGAGATTTTTTTAGGACCTGGAAATAAATATTAATGGGTCGACTTTTTAAGGAGATGATTAAAATATTATAATCTTTCCACCATAGTCTTGAGCGGATTAATATTCTTCCTTAATTAAGAGCTCATCGAAAGTATGAAGGCTTGTATTTGATTTGAATTAATATTCATATTCATTTGTGGTGAATGGTATTTGGGCGGCTATTAATATACTGTTACCTAAAAATTTTGTAAGTCACTGTGACCACAACTTACAAAGCTGTAACTTTAGGCAACATCAATTGAGGTTACTCTCTCCTCTCAGCAATAGGGGAGGCTCCCTTCTTACCGTAGGTGGCTCCAACAAGGACTTAATTGGAATTACAAAATAAGGAGGTTCTCTTAATCTATTCCTCTTTTTTCAGGAGTGATTTTACAAACAACACTAAAATTTAACAAAAAGTACCTGTTGCTACGATAATATTGATGGCTTTAGAGTTGACATAAGAACAACACATAAGACACGAATCTACTTTTATATTGTTGGAACAGTTGCAGAAACCCAAAGTCTTCTGCATTTATCTCGAATGATGATTTAATAACTTGAATAAATGGCAAGGCACAAAGTCTCTAACCAAATACTCACTAAATTCTATAAAACTACTTAACACTGAAGCACAAAGTCTTTTAGCCGTAAGTATTTGAAGCCACTATCAACTATATCAATTTACCCTTATGTAGCACAAAGTCTCCAAAAACTCAAATTGAACTATAACTCTGAACGCAATCTGCAGCTCAAAGTCTGCAAGATTGAATTCAAATCCCTCTTGAACAAAGCATAAAATTCACAATTAACATTCAGAAAATGTCGTCACATAACACATTGAATCAACACAAAGTTTGAAAGCAAATTGCCTCTTTTATTGAAAGCAATTTAATTTATATCCAAGCACAAAGTCTTAGAGTGCATATACAAACTGGTAGAGTTTTCTTGCATTGCCAAAAGATAAAAATTACAATGAAGCTCCCTCCTATATATAGGCAAGAGGCTGAGAGAAAAAGGTGGGAGAAACCCAACAAACTTTTGACCTATTCCCTAACTAACTTTGACTTATTCAAATTGTAAGTCCTAATGTACATGACCTGCAATTTGATTACATGCAAGTGACTTTGCAGGTGAAAATCCCCCTGTAATTACAACTTGTTCCCAATTTCACGTAATTTGTCAATAACAAAATTAAAAAATGCATGATGAAAATAAACTAAGTGTCCGACAAGACACGACTTCTACTACATCATCCTTTGTCGGTCTTCGTGTTGTTACAGAATGTTCCATGATTGATGTGTTCAGGTTTGGTGGAAGCATCTTAATCTGGAATAAGAACCCGCATTCTTGATTGTTCAGCATCATAATGGCCGTTCCTGGGAAAAGTATCTTTCCATGACCATTTCAGTCTTGAAAGCATTCTATGTCCGCAATCATTCCATCACACATTCCTTTCTCTGTATGACTCCATCATTTTGTCGTTCTTGCCTCGTGCCACTCTTTAGTCTTGGAATCTGTTTGCAAAATAAGACCAATGCCATGATTTGTTGATTGGGTAGATCATACGGGCAAACAGGAGAAGCAATGCAAGTACGCATATATACAAGTGGAGGTACTTCTTGCCCGTAAGTGGGGTTTTTAAATCCATTTACAAGTCATTTTGGAAAGGTTTGCTATCTGCAAATGGGTTTTTAAAGCCCACTTGGAGGTTTGAAAGAGACTTCATATGCATTTGGAAAACACTTGCAAGCGAGCTTTTCAACTCGAATTGTAGGTAGGGAAAAAGCTACTCTTTTTGGCAAAATAAACTTACAAACGTAGTTTTAATTCCGTTTGCAAGTGGGGAAAATATGCACTCTTGAAGTTCTTTCTCTAGGGGAAGATCCTTGCATTGCAACTTGCATCATTTGGGGAAAAACTCATATTGTTAACTTGTATTTTTTTTGGGGAAGAACATGCATTGCTTGTGAGAACAATACTTCACAAATCTCCTTTGCAAAGCCAAAATGTGAAGAAAAAGATGATTGAACTTTGAAGAAAACACCTCAAATCCCTGCTGGTTCGAATTTAGAGAATGACCTCCAAATCTTGGTTAAATAAGCAACCAATCTTGACTAAATCCTCCTTCAATCAATACATTTTTAGTCCATAAATGTTTATTGACAAATGACCATGAATGAGAAACAATTTGCTTGAGAATAGCAATTGCAAAGACTCGTTTAAACATCAAAATGTGGTTTCAACTTGTATTTTCAAGGTAACTTGCAATGGAGGTAAAAAACAACGCTCTAAGAGGAAAACTCAGTTTGTAATGATTAAAGCAAGCTTCCAAATGATTTGCTTTTGCCTTAATACGGCTTTTAGAACCACTTTACAACTTGGAAGTGTTATTTTCCTTTTAAAAACACTTGCATTTTCCCTATACGGGCTTTAGGAATGATGTTACAACAGCAACAAGTATTTGCATCTTCAAAACCCCTCCAAATACCCAAGACGAGTTTTAACATTAACGTTACAAGCTGAGAATGCTTCTAAATAACACTTCTTTGCAAAAACATTTACATTTGCCCTAGATGGGCTTGAGACATGCCATTGCAAACATAGATGGGCTTCTTCAATGTTAATACAAGCATAGAAATGCTTTAAAACAGTCATGACGGGCTTTTGCATTGACGTTGCAAGTGTTGGTTCTTTGAAAGACTATGAATTCAATACCTTAGACGGGCTTTTAGAACCATTTTACAAGCTGCGAAATGCCTAATAATAGCAGCGACGGGCTTTTTAATTCGAAACGCAAGTGCTGGGGGGAAATGACGGGCTTTTAAAGTAATATTGCAAGCTGTAAATGCACTTGTTTGTTGAAAACTAACTTGTTAAAGCCTTAGGGCGGGCTTTTATAACCACTTTACAAGTTCTGGAGATTTTATTTAAATAACATAACATGTAGATGGGCTTTTCCCATGCTTTTGCAAGTTGTTTTGAGTATTTAAAACAAAACAATAATGGAGACAGGCTTTTCCCATGCTTTTACGAGCATTGGAAGTTATCAATATGAACGTGAAGAGAAAACACACTTTTTTTAAAATGTCTTTTACAAGCATTTGAGTTAAGGGGAAGACATGCAGTCAGGTTTAAGAAGCCCATTTACATGTCTAAAAATTCCACCAAGTTTACATGTTTCCTCTCAAAAATGTAATGGTGGACTTTATTTCCCTTAATGCAAGTGAATGACGTACAAGACAAGTTGCAATGACTCACAAAAAGCCCGTATTTCATGACTGAAGAGGCTTTGGTGGACTTTTCATTCCACATCGCAAGCTTTTTAATAAAGAACAAAGACTTGCAGTCAATCTTAAAAACCCCAACTGCAAGTTACTTAATTGCTTATTATCTCTTAAAATATAGCTCTAAATTAGGCTAACAATAGCTTTAAACAAGTGGAATTCGAAAAGTAATAAATCTAGGATGAAAACAAAACCGAAAAAGAATTTACCAAGAAAAATCAATCAAAGACTTGAAGATTACCAAAAACTGAGTACCTGCAGTCAGGGAAGAAAAGCACGTTATTTCAAGAAGACAAAGAAACTTGACGGAAACCTTCGAAAATGGCATCTGAAGGATGAAAAACTAAGGTCAAGGCATGGTGTAACCTAGTGCCTTTGAAATTTGATCTCAAATCGACTATCTTAGAGAGTATGATGATTTTGGATTGAATTTCGCATGGGTTGTCTCAATTTTGAAAATTCAAATTTGAGGACAACATATACTATTCGAACCTTGCCGCTAAAGTTGATTTTGGTTAGATGAATGTCGTGGCATGAAGATTGTATAAAGTTTTGAGTAGATATAATTGTAATGTTCCCTTTTTGAGATGACATGGTTTTTGGTTGGTTTAGCCTATCATTGTCCCTCATAGGCTAAGTCAATTGGTTAGAGGGTCCTAGTTGGCAGAACCTGGAGGCTCTTTCCCTTCCGGAGCTTAGATGTGTTTAGGATTCCTTTTCATTTGGGTCAGTTTGGTACACTTACTATTTATAGTAAGTCATTTATTTGGTAGGGCACCTGGACCAGCCTCTGTTGCAGTGATGACCCTTGGCATCTTTGTTGATTAGGTATTCAAGGATTTACTAATTATAGCAGGTCAGGGGTTGATAAAGATGGACCCTTACTATTTTTAGTAAGGCAGGTGGATGTGTAGTGGGAACAATAGCTGACCTCCAGGTTCAGACGTGACGGAGAGATAATTAGTTCATCAGGAGATATTAAAGTTTATAATGACATTAATGGTATTAAAGATTGATGATTAGATTATAAAGTTATTATTTAACTTTATAAAGTGACTTTTAAGTGTGGGCCATTATATATGATTAAAAGTTGTGCCTTTATCACGTTATAACATATGGTTGACTACAAGAACAATTATAAAGGTTATTTATAAAGTCATTTTAATGAAAGGGCCAAATGACTTTAAGTTATGGCTTTTAAATAACATTTATTAAAGGAGGCCAATTATTTAAATGTTTTCCTAAGTAGATGTGAGCACATGGAAAAAAGGAAATGCATTTAATGAATTAAAAACAAAAGTAAATGCAACAAAAGCTAGGTGACTTATAAGTTATGAAAAGTGTATTGAAGAAGCTAGGTTCGATTTCTATTTTGCAAATATAAAATACATTTGAGGAGAAAATCGATTCATTCTACTTGGTCATTTGCTTTTGATGAAATTGGTGAAGGGAACTGTGATAAAGGTTTGGAGTTTCAGACTTGAAGAATTGGTAATTCTTCTGAGTTTTCAGCATTTTGAGGTGGTTAAATGTCCATCGAATTGTGCCAGGCGTTGGTCTTATTCAGAGGCCAAGATTGAATTAATCGAATGCAGATTTTGGATTTTAGATGCTACATATTTTACTAGAATTTGTTTGTAGAAGTCAAAGGGTTTCATTATTGCAGATCGCAGCCTGTACTAAGGCTTGCGTGTGAAGCAAAAATGCAGCCGTAGGGTTCCAAAGGGCCACGATAGGCCAAGAAAAGGTAACGTTAGAGTTCAGTGCGACACGTTTTTGATAGTTCAGTGTTGCTACATTGTCATTTCAGTTTGGCCGTAGGGAATAAGAGTTTCAGATCGACAACGTCCCATTATTTGAAGATCATTATAGCCTGCGATCAATTTCTATGTTCTTGTAATTAGCAATTAATATATTTCTTAATGCATTTGTTCATCATTATAAATAAATTCAACTGCTTGAGTTGCATTAGGAGGAATTTCTTGTGAAAAGTTGCAATGGTGAGTTTGTATGCAAACTGTATGACAAAATGCCTTAGAATAGTTTGGTGCGTTTTCAAACTGATATAATTGCCAAGTATTTGACAAAATCCCATGTTGAATATCAAGGTAATTTGAATGATAATACGTAGTTATTTGCAAGTCTATCTCATTGGGAAAAAAAAAGATTATTGGTGAAATCAGCTTATTAGTTTGCATGCAGAGTGTTTGACAAAATGTCAAACATCCAAAATTGAAACAGATCCAGTGTTTGTCTGAGTTAGAACCAGCAGGGGTTCTTACAATAATGTTTGCCTCAAATTCATGCCATTCCATTGACATTTCTTGGACGAGAGAGGTTTAAGACATGAAGCAATTAATTCAAGGTGTTGTGTCTTGGAAAGAAGGAATTGCTGGAGTATTGGATTGCTGTATATATCTGCCCTGTATTTAATCTTCACAAATGTTTGATTCCCTGGCGTGAAGCTTGTCTGGTAACACAACTCTATTCATTGGAACGTGTGGAGTCTGCTAGCTGCCTGTCGGAGTTTGGGAACTTGGCTCTGTTTGTACTTTATTATTTTTCCATCATCCTTATACTGGTTGTTCTCTCTTTGTTCGGGCTTCTTGGTCATACAGGACATGACTTTTGGTATTCACACACAATAAGGATATGGATGTTCTGTAAGCAACATGCTTTGGCAGCACCTGGAAATGAAGGCTTTGCTTCTGGCTAGGAGAAGATAGCAGTTGTGTAACGTTTTGAGATTGCTGTGTATATTTTGAGTGCAAATACATTAAATTGAGCATATGTATGAATAAGGTTTCTCAGGGACTGGTGGCATTGATATATAACAAAAGCATATATACAGGTCAAAGTTGGAGTTCTATTTGTTAATTGTTGATGATTCAAAGTTAATGTTCATTTTAGAAATTGTTGTGACTATATCTGTATATGATCTGCATTGGAGAGCATATCAAAATATATCATTACATATTTGCCAATCTGAAATTGTTAATTTAACATTGATTAAGTTTGATTTCTTCATCAAGTGTCTCCATATGTAAACTATTGAATTCAATACTAGAGCCATTCATTGTAAGCAAATGGTTTGACATAATTCCTAAGCATTTTAGTAGAAGGTAAAGAGCAGAAACTTGTAGCAAATAAGAAGTTTTGGAAAATATCCTATTGGGGATATTATAGTGGTATCAGAGCCAAGATCCTGCCAGCCTTTGGGTTTACCTTGGATTGCTAATGCAACCAAGTTTAAGGGAAATAAGATATTATTAGAGGAAACTACGTAAGGTTTGGCAACCACCGCAAGTACCTGAAGGTAAAATTGTATCTGGTTTGATTGGTACATCTTCAAGCAGTATTGAACAAGTTGCAGGGATGAATGACAAGAGGAATAATAGTCCACCATAGGATGAGGCCAGAGAAGTAAGAGATACTCTAAGAGGAATTCAATTAGGACAGGGAACAGGTGGCTAATGTTCTTCCGCAACTTATAGTAGCTATACAACAGTTAAATGCAAGAAAATCTTAGCATAGTCATAGTGTTGGTGGTAGCACAGTTGGTTACCCACAAGGTGGAAGAGTTCCCACATGCTCTTCTAATAGGGTCGTTGATGCCTACTTTTGTTGATGGTAATGATGAAGAGGAAGTGAATAACATTGAAGCAACAATGGCTATAGCTGATTGCATTGTGACTATGCATGATGAATGAGATTTATTACCAGATCATGTCAAAGAAGATTTAAGCTTCATACAATTTATGGGGCAGCAAAGAGAAATCACAAGGACAAGGCAAGAAAGAAGGCCTAAAATTCAAAACAAAGATTTGAGGCATGCTATGAATAAGTTGACCCTTCCTACATTTGATGGCAGTGGTAAGAAAACTACTTGTGCTTGGATACATAAGCTAGATACCTTCCTGACACTTAACCCATGGAGGAAATAGAGGCTATTAAATTTGCTACTATGCACTTAGAGGGGGCAGCAAACAATTGGTGGCATTATGGTCTCATGACACAAGATCATGGATTGATTAATTCATATGAAGAGTTCAGTACTAAGCCGGTTGCTCATTTTGACATGAAGGATATAGAAGTATACTACAAAGATTTGGCACAACTGAAACAGAGTGGTTCATTGGACTCTTTTATCAATGAATTTTAGAGAATTTCAGTGATGGTTCCAGATATGTCAGAGAAAAGGAAGGTCATAGTACATACTATTTGTTGAATGTTTGAATGATAAGATCAATGGATTTGTGAAGGTCCTCAAACCTAACTCTCTACATGATGCAATTAAAAAGCAATGGACCTAGACATTGCATCCCCTTCTTTTCAGCAACCTAAAGGAAATTCCAAAAGCTCTAAATCAAATCAGAAAATTGATGATCGGCCTAAGATTATTCCTCCTCAGGTGGATTATGAGACAACAAATGAGTTAAGGGGGAAGAAACTATGGACTCTTGAATATAGGTGCCAATGAAAAGAGAAAGTGTATTACATTGAGGTAGTTTTAGAGGACGAGGAAGAACAAATTAAGGACAACAGTTGTGAGGACAATGATAATGAGGAGCCCTCAGTGGGAAAAAATGAAAATAGGATTGCCTAGCCTAAATTCACCATTGCTACATTTTCAGGAGTACCTTGGTACTATCCCTTTCGATTAAAGGGAGTACTTAAAGGGGCAGCTAGTTATTTGTTTGATAGACATTGGAGCTACATACAACTTATTGGTGAGCAACTAGCTAGTTGCAGAGCGTGGATTACAAGTTGAGAAATTCTCAGGTTTTAAGATGATAGTTGCTGGTGGGGGAATCTTGAGTTGCACTACAAAAATTCCTCAGTTTAGTATTCAATTTGGGGACTACACATTGACTGATATCTTCTATGTTCAAGCTAGAACAACTTGATGTGGTTCTAGGCATGCAGTGGCTTCAGTCAATTGGCAAGTACACCTTGGGTCATCACAAGATGCAATTGGAGTTCTTACAGGATGGGAAGGAGGTAGTGTTGAAGGCTTCATCAGATGGTGAGCCTAGAGTAGTTTCAACACACCGGATGGAGGCTAAATTCATAGGTGCATCTTTATGTCAATATGAATACATTGCTGCCCACTTGATTGAGAAATCAGAAAATGAAAGTATTAATCAGGATAAGCAATTTTTCAATTTATTGATTATCCATTATTTGAAGTAGACAAGGATGTGATATATGATAATCCACTCTTCGAGTTGGATGATGAAGCACCTCTTGATTTAGATGACACTAGTGAGATGTGGGATTTAGACTGTAGTTTTGATAGAGTGGAGCAGCGAAAGCATGATGGGTATGTGTCCAATAGTTGTGAACATCAGATTTTGCGAAAAGAAGGTGGAACATATCAGCTTGATTGCATTGTGAGGAGTGCATATCATCTCTCTTTTAGCCCACAAGTTGATGAGATAAATTAAAAAATGTTTATGATGACAAATAAGAAGAGGTTGAATGATTGGTATGAAGAGGATTATACTTCATCATGGTATGAGATGTACTCACCGGCAGAAAGAGGATTTACAGCTTGCAGGATTTTTCAGTTTGCATTTTCTAGATGTTTGTTATGCTAGGTTTCAGAGAGGTTTTGACTTTGAGTTCAGTTGTTCCAGAATGTGCAATGGAGCTATTTGCAGATTTATTTGGGATCTTGGTATTGGTCTTCAAATTCATGATTGCTTGAGGACAAACAATCTCTAAGGAGGGAGGATTGTAATGTCCCCTTTATGGGGCAATTGAAAATTAATTAAATAATAAAAAAATTAAGTTGTTGAAATATAATGACAACTTAATTCAATTATTTAATAAAGCAATTAAAGTGACTTTTTATGCCTGGCAAAATCATAAAATAAAAGTCACTTGAAAAGACATAAATTGAATGCCAAGAGACAAGCTGATAGAAAGCCAAGAGCTTCCTAGGGGATGTTATAAAATTTATGGAGAGGATTATTTAGAGCATGTTTAGATATTTTATTGAATTTGACAAAATTGTTGATGCTTTGACATTAATAGAAAATTTCTGGAGACGAAAACCTTCAGGGATTTAGTAGGAGAGTTGGATAACAACTTGGTTCTTCTTAGAGTGGATTCATGACAGAGTCCACACTCGTGTGGAAATTGCAAGGTTGATGTGTTACAAGTTGTTTTGCATATTATTGTTCTGAAAATATTATCTTGAAGAAATAATATTTGTGGACATGTTTTATATTGCTGTATGAATTTTAAGTGGGCCCTGATTCTTATTTCAGGCGTCACTCATAATGTTTGATTTTCGCAAGCTGTGGGTGGAAGTTAATTGAAGTTAGGTATGTGATTTAAATTTGATTTATTAAAGTGCAGTATTTGTGTTGAAGTTGAAGCCACAAATATATTGAAGGGCATATAGTTGAAGTTATAACCAACCTTTAATAAATCTCTTATCAGTGGCTTTTTTATTGAATGGAGACGTCATAATTAAACAAGCTGAGAGACTTTATTAGCACTTGGAAATAAATATTAACGGGTCAACTTTTTAAAGAGATGATTAAAATATTATAATACGTCCACCATCGTCTTGAGCGGATTAATATTCTTCCTCAATCAAAGGCTCATCGAAAGTATGAAGGCTTGTATTTGATTTGAATTAATATTCATATTCCTTTGCAATGAATGATATTTGGGCAGCTATCAATATACCATTTGAACCTTGCTGCTAAAGCGTATTTTGGTCCGATGAATGTCGTGGCATGAACATTGTATAAAATTTTCAGCGGATATAATGGTTGCCTCAAATTCATGCTGTTCCATTGATGTATTTCTTGAATGGGAGAGGTTTAAGACAGGAAGCGATTAATTCAAGGTGTCGTGTCTTGGAAAGATTGAATTTCTGGCTTATTGGATTGCCGTATATTCTAGTATATTGCTTATTGTTGTAAGTTCATGATAGATGGTGACTAGATTTGGATGCTGGTAAAAATTGAATGGTCAAAAGTCATGCTTAGCCAAAAGTTTAAAAAATATAAAGAAGAAAGAATATGTCAAGCAACACCTTGTCAGCATCTAAATTAGGTTGCCAACATAAGGAAAACACGCCATAGAAAGAAATCAATCTAAAAAGAAGAGAAATAAATCTTGAGGGCTTTGTGAGACAAAGTTAGCACACAGACATAAAAAATAGAATGAGATGATTTAATAAGAGGGTTCACACCTAATAAAATTTGCCAATTTAACACACTTTGAGAAAATATTTGTCTTCCCTTGAACCTGGCAATCAGCATAAGTAAGTCACACCAATAAAAGGTAGTAAACTTTTTAGGAGTTTTTTCAGCATTCAAAAGATGGATTCTATTTAAGTGATTCATGCCTATTTAAAAGACAAAGTTAGCACGCATTATGAAATGTTGTATCCTTTCTATCTTTTGCCACCCAAGACAAAGAATGGAGTTGTAAGAACACCCCCTTTTCTAGACCAACTTTTCACCTTTCCACTAATGTAATTTCGTCAAATAGTTTGTTTGCAATCAGATTACCGAGTTATCTGATTTGTTCTTAGTCTGCAGATGTAAATGATTGCTTTATTTAATTACAATACTGAGAAATATAATTTCATTTGACATGAAGTTTCAATAGAACATTTTTCAAATAGCAAATAATCATGTACGAGCTTGCACTACAAACTGAGATTTTATTGCATTGATATCTAGCAGATAATAACAACATCCACATATATTTTCCTCACAGAAAATTGACACAATGATTTACAATGAACAATACTCAAAATTCAGTCAATGAATACAACATAGCCATAACAATCTCGCTGTCCAAGATTGTTTCAGACCTGCAATCACTCCACAGTCCTGTACGGGACCATATCTTTGTTATCTTTCATGTATGTCACCTCCTCTAGACACTTACAGACCTTTACAACATCTTCCCTTTACATTTTCTGGTAGTACGACAGTATGGCAGACTATAATGCCCAGATTTCAGAATCACTTGGTTTGGAAGTATTTCCACGATGTACAGTGCCAATATTGACAGGTACATCAGCCTCCAACACTTTCTCAGCAGTACGACACCCAAGGGATTAGCTCAGCAGTATGTGTATGCAATGTATGATGAACAACAATTACTTCCACAATAGTTCAATGGCAACTATGTACTTCTAGCTCAATACCGAATCGAACACTTGCTTGACAATGCAATATTGAAAATAGAAATGACTTTAAATGCAGACTTCTGATTTTTACCTTGAAACTTGATTCCAATCCTCCTGATTATGTCTTTCAAAAGCGAAGAGTATGTCATTCATGAGGGTTTTCGTCCTCACAAACCTTCGAAGAACTTCTCCAATATTTTATCAATTTCATATATTTCCAAGCATGCTGAAAGAGAGCTCTTCAATCTCTTTTATAACACTCTCATAAGAGTTCATTCATTCACTTTGTCAATGTGGGATAAACAAAATCATTTTTTTTCATTTTCCTATTTTTTTGGGATTTTGCTTTCCCCCCTATTTTCTCGTGGTTGCTTCTCCCCGTATTTTATTGCGATTGTTTTTTATTTAATATTTCCCATGCCATTTAAAATAATTTTCCTTCAACTTAAGTCCCCAAACACTTTTATATCTCCAATGTATTATAGAATCAAGGGGAACTTCTTTAATTAATATTTACCACAACTATAGACTTAACGATAATAAAGTTAAATTTTTAAATTTAACTTTATAAAGTAAGTTTCTTAATACATGATAAATCATATCAATTATAAATAAATCTTCTATCGATATTAAACATTTACCATCGACATGTCATTGCCACTGGAGGTCCCAATCATGCCCAGAATGACTTACTATAAATAGTAAGCATGCTCAAAACTGCCTCTAAACACCTCAGAATGGTCTGCAATTGAAACTGCTTAGGTCAAATGGTGTCTAAGTCCCTTAAGTGTCTTGGTTAGCCTACACTACCATGGAGAAATAGGCTAATGACAACATCATACAATGCGTGCTAGAAAAGGGAACATTACATAACTCTAGTGAATGGTATAAATGATGGACAAAGACAAAGGTCCAATTGGCACAAGGAATTCTAATTCATGAAAAAGATGTTCAATGTTCTTAGGATTGCGTCAGCATCTAAAAAGTGTTGACCAACAAAAGATTGCTTGAGTCAAAGACTCAAAAGTCATAACTTAGCAATTTTTTTTGTAAAGTTTGTTAATTATGGTGTGAGAAAAGAATCGTGCCCATGTGGAAGTTATATTGTTAAACTTTTGTCATGATTTTTTACCATTGATGAGTTAAACCCTCAAGAGCCCATGCATTTTACTGAGTTTACCTATGAGTTTGGTAATCTTTTATGAATAACTTGCTGCAAGTTTTCTACATTAGTCTTGAGTAATACTACAAAATTACAAATTACTTGATAGCTTGATAGGATTACGAGTGCTTGCCTTTTTTTCAGCTATGTCAATAACTACGAAAAAGCCAAGTATGATAAATGTTGAAAGATTTTTTTTTTCATGAGAAATCAAAACATTACCCACAATAGATAGGAGATGTCCTTGCCACTTAGAAATATTCTTATCAATATTTTGCACAACATAGTTCCATAGTTCATTCAGTGAAGTAGAAACGACAAATAAAACTGCCAAGTATTTAAAAACCTTAGTAGGATCCTCCATTCTCAACCAATATTGTAAAGCCAAGGAGAAGGGCTTTCGCCACAAAACCTTAGTACGACCATCTATTCTCAGACAACAATAGATAGGAGATGTCCTTGCCACTTACCAAAATGTTTATCAATATTTTGCACAACTTGTAGTGTCCCTTTTAGGTTTTTAGAACTATTTACTTATAACTTCAATGGTAAGAAACTTCCTTCTATTAAAGCCTTGCAAATGTAAAGTTAATTCCCTTAGTATTGATCAAGAATCAGATTATTGATCCAACTTGTATAATGACGATGATTTATCTGCTCCACTAATTCTATAAGTCTTACTGGTGGAACTAATATGTATATGGAATGCATTTGTAATGACTCACTGATGCACAGAATAGATCTGAATATGCTGATAGGTAATGAATGCAATATAATCTGATGTACAAGGTATGACTTATCCTTTGTGCAAGATTAAAGGATTATGTTGATATCGATAATACTGATGAACTGTTATCTCTGACACATTCTATGCAAGTATGTTGTCAACCAATATTCTGATATGTCCTTGATGATGCTATAACTACAATATAATGGAAGTTTCCTTTGATCCTCCAAGATTGACCTTAGATTCCAGATACTAATGCAAAATAAAGTCTTATGAAACAGAGGTAAATCTGGATATACAAGAGATTGTTTATCACTATAATGGCTGATGTAAATTAGTATTGATCTGGTAAAGATCGTATAGGTCTCAATACTTGTGAGGAGGAATTATTATTGCTGGAGTATATTGATTGAATATAAAATTTATATTGCTCTGAAGGTAATAAACTGTTCGCTATTTCTGATCCTTGGCATGATAGATGTGTGAATTGTTTGCTGCTGTTAGGTTGGAAAGCCCTTTAACTGATCGTTTGTCTGGTAATTTGTCTTGTGAAATTGCGATGATCCAATTGTGCTTCAACTGGTAGCTTGATTTTGAAGATGATCTGAAGTCCTCTATTGCTGTTTCTGATATATATCTATTCTTTTGTTTATGCAATGTTATTAAAATGCTGTCAGATTGTTGACAGTACATTCATTGCATGTATTTTGCTGGACCTGTCCCTGATGAGATTATTGTTTTTCATGCTTCCATAACAATAATAATTTTGCAGCTCAACTCGAGCCTACAGATTGGAACAAGAATAAAATAAAACCATCACATCCTTGAAAACACCATTGTAATTTGGGCTTTATATCTCCAGTATCTTCAAAGACGCTTCCCTTCATGTTCACACCCTTTCGTGTGAGGGCCGGCTGTTAATTGTTTTTAAAATGAAAACTTCTCTAAGTTAATAATTTTCTGAGCACTGCCTTGTAACCATACAGAAGTTGGCTACTCAGTCATTTTGGTTGATTTTGCTAAGTCTTCCATGTGAGTCGGCCTTTCTATGTTAATGGACTATTGCTCTATATATAATAACAATAATCGCTGTTGTTTCCCATCCTTAGGATTGCTTCCCTAAATAAAAATATTAATGGCTGCTCCTTTTTTATTTACACTAATTGCTGCGATTAGGGTTTCAAACATGGGACATGGCACAACTTAGTTCCATAGTTCGTTCAGTGAAGTAGAAACGACAAATAGAATAGCAAAGTATTTAAAAACCTTACTAGGACAATCCATTCTCAACCAACATTGTAAAGTCAAGGAGAAGGGTTATTGCCAATTTTTTTGAGGGTAGCATGGATCCAAACGCAACATAGTAAAGGTAAATTTTGTTGAGAAGATTAAAGAAATTTCCTTCCTCTAAGAAAGGATGCACAATGATGTCATCAATGAGCTATATATCAACCAATTTAGATTTATTGGGGAGAGAGGCACCTTTCATAAGAGGCGTTGGTGCTTAGAGTTGGTAAATTTTGTTACGAAGATTAAAGAAATTTCCTTACTCTAAGAAAGGATGCACAATGATGTCATCAATGTGCTATATATCAACTAATTTAGATCTATTGGGGAAAGAGGTACCTTTAATAGGTGGCGTTAGTGCTTAGAAAGGTAGGACTTTTTGTTGGCGACAGTTTTGCTAACTGTAATAAATTAGAGTAAATTATGTTTTTGTTAGTAAAATGGCAATGTAATGAATATAGTTCTCGGGTAGTAGTTGTTGGTTGCCAACGGTTGGCACTCTTAGTCAACCATCGAGTGCTTTATATTTCAGAATTGTACTGAGAATAGGGACATTGTAACTGTATAGACATTACATTGGAAGAAAAGCTATATCTTTCTGCCAATCGTATGTGTTATGTGTTATATCTGAATTGCTATGTTATACGTGTTATGTTCATATTCCTGTTTACTCTGAGTATTAAAACATATACCCCGTAGGGAGTAGGCACTTTGCTTGAGGCTAAGGGTGTCAAACTCAAGGCAAGACCTCCAACCTTATGCTTAGTTAGGACAACTTTGGACCAATTTTCGTAGGCGGGTAAGGCCATCTACTTTGGACCCAACTAGACCTAGGCGGGTTTCTATAAAGGGGTGTGAATAGGATTAAACACAAATAAAATAGATAAATGGATAAACAACTATAGTAGTACCTGGTGTATGTTTGGTCCCAAAAGTTGTCACTAGACCAAAGACTAATCCTCTACTCATAAGACCTCTTATGAATCTGAGAAGCACATCATTGCACAACTATAGGATGTGGGTATATACAACATGGTTCTCCAAAGATAAGAACAATTATGGATCATTGAAGATAATTTCTTGCTTGTAAGTTATGACAGTGAATCATGCAGTGCATACAAAGTTCAAACCAAAGTAACGAGACTCGGACCCGGCTCGGACCCGGCCAGCGTAACTCGACTCGTGACCCGGCTCGGACTCGCCTGTGACTCGGCAGTGACTCGGCAAAGTGACAAGACCCTTGAAATTTAGAGATTTTTTAGGATTTAAAGAACATTGCATGCGCCCATTACTGAAT
>MU223540.1:840249-853254 GCA_018584345.1 Thuja plicata
TGTATTCGTGTAGGTTGTAGGATGCAATTTTGTTGTGCCCATTTCTTACATTTCTGTCTTACTTCAGCTCTTTATAATAATATATTAAGACATTATCATAAACTAAGGGGAGCATTTTGTTGTTTTCTGCTTAATGTAAGGACCCTGCCTATCCTTAATAAAATAACAGTTTATGAGATGATAACAAGTATAAAATTAATACAAAGAAGACAAGGTTATTTACTTTATGCACTTTCCAATGTTAATTAATGAATGCTCAAGAGATATCACTCTCTTTCCACAAGAGAAATTCTCTTTCCGCAAGCGAGTTCTAATGAAATAGCCAATCCGGGCTCTTCTGTCCTGGGCCATAAGGTGATCGATTTGGATCACACCTCTATTCGCACGGAATAGGAGAACATAAGCGGCCTTCAAGGAGTCATCCCTCTACTCGTGCAGAGTAGGATTGGAACATAAATGACCCTGAAGCCGTACCTCCGTCCTCGATGGGTATTATTATGGACAGGGTTTCTTTACTGCTCTGATCAGAGACTTTCACTCATCGGGACCATCCGGGTTCAGAGTAGCCTGCAAGAAATTTCACAGTCTGCCCAAGACTGTGCCAAGGTTCTTTGCAAGGTTTTAATAATAAGATCTGCACCCTTCCTTGGCTTTCGGGCTTAAAGCCAGGTGCAAGACCACTGAGAACAATTCTAAGTCCTATACCCCTTCTCGGCTTTCGGGCATCCGGCCGGGTATAGGTACCTTCCTGAGAAATCATTTATTTACTGAGTTTGATAATTTATAAGTTTATTTATGTCGATGAATAAGTAGCCACATAATCTGTATCCAAGGTACCTGTGCACTGGAGGTATCCTTCATCTCCAGGCTGCCTACATACCCGTATCCACGAGATCAAGGCCCTTAGATTCGCTCTCTTTCTAACGAATATGTAGTTCTGTTTGAACTATGTTTATGAAGCTTAAATGGGAACGCACCCTAGCAGGGTATTTAATAGTTCTCGAACAACTCTTCACTGGTTGACACCCACTCGAGCGCGTCCAGCGGACCCTATCTCATCTAACACAACACTTGAAGTGTTTGTCATATGGTTAAAATTAAGATGTGTTTAGAGTTTTTCCTATGCGCATAAGTCACTGTCATATTTTCCTCTCCTCTTACGGTTGTTCCAATTTTCCTTTAGATTAATGTTCTACTAATTTAATGAAAGACACTAATTCAGATTTTGGGACAGAAATGTCCAAACGAAAGCTATTCAAGGTTTTTGGATAATGTTGAAGACAAACTTCTCAGATTTACATAGGAATGACTAGTCCAATCTTCTTTGACAACTGGTAAGAATGAGCATCTAAATTTCAGAGAAGTAATATAAGGACAATTCCTATTCTAAGTGTTCAAAACAACAATATGAGTGCACATTAATTTAAGAATAACATAATAAGATCAGATCATTTGAGAACAGCAGTAAAATAACAAACTCCTACAATACTTTCTTATTTTATACTACAATCTACCATTAATAGGGAAGAGTGTGCAGCAGCTATGTTATATGATTTCTTTTAAAACTTGTCTTGGAGCAGGATATAAATTCAAGGTTACTTCAGAATAACATTGTGTTGAACAACCTAATGCTTGCTCTAAAAGCAATGATAGTAATTCACAAGCAAGTGGTGTAATTGATAACTTAATAAATGAAGATTTTCTTCTAAGCTGAAAACAAAATCACATTTGTATAACCCTATATTGGAACAAGAAATACAGATAGAATTTTCAAATGGTATCTTTAAAATTCCTTCCAAATAGAATACATAGAAGCCCAACGTTACGTCTCAGTATGACCCCATCGTAGTATATATTTATATATTGGAGACAAGGAGAAATACCATTCAAATCTGTACAACGAGCCTACTCAGACATAATAAATACTGTAACAAAGCCTTCTTTCAGAATTTATATATACTATAACCATATCATTTTCCAGAATTTATAAATGCTGCAGCAATGCCCTCTGTCAGATTTAGTAAATATTGGACCCAGGTTATTTTCAGAATTTATAAATGTTGTACCAAGCACATCATAATGGAAGCAAGAGTTTCCAGAAAAATAAAAGAAATGAAAAAAAACCAAAAGAATATGATTTGGAGTTTACTCATATGGTATAAATCTGAGATTTAGTATCTGCAGATTTAAAACAAAGAGATAACGATATTCAGATTTACTCAAAATAAAAGAGCAATTTTCTATTTTTACAAGTTCTGTTTTACAAATGCAAGTAATTGTAAAGGTTTTGAGAACTACAAAGTAAATTGAACAAGGATTTTGGAAAAATTGTTTGGAACATACCTGTGCTGTTTGAAGAAGAGGTCTCCTAACCTTATTTGCAAAACACACAGTCCCAGCTCTAGCTGCAGCTCTCTCTCTCAATCACCTCAGCCGCTGTTCTCTCTTTTCACCCCTTCTTCTCAAAACAACCCCAGTCGCTGCTTGTGTATCTCCTCCCAAAATCATGGCTCAAACCCTATTTATTTTATTTTCAATCAGTAATAGAGGAGGTTTGCTTCTTCTAGAAATGTCTATAGATGAAATTAAATCTGATTCTTCCCAATTTACAACAGCCCACGTTGGCTGTAGCCGTCAGTTCTCAGCTCTCTGCTAGCCGCGTGTACCATTGATGCAACCTCACCATTCCCGTATGGACGCGTATGCAGCTCCAGGCCTTGCACTATATTTACCAAAACAAAAATACATTTTTGGCTCCTTTGGCATATATATATCGTGAATGTTTTACAATACTGAATTCTCTTTTATCAAATCGATCAACATGTATTTAAAATTGTTTACGGTAGACCTTGCTCAATAATTTGGGCAAACATTTGTAAATGTTTCAAATGATTACATAAACGTCACATTCTTTTAATAGTACTTTAATACATCGTCTTTATTGTCTCAATATATTAATATCTTATTATTATTATTTATTTTTAACTCCATGTTATTGTTATCCTTTAATAATTATATTATAAGTTTATATCTCATTTATTAACGGTTTCATCATCACATGGTTTATTTATTTATTTATTTTAATATTCATTTCTTATAAATTTTATTTTTGCTTAACATTATTATATAGTATCTAG
The DNA here is from genome assembly GCA_018584345.1 of Thuja plicata. NCBI lineage: Eukaryota > Viridiplantae > Streptophyta > Pinopsida > Cupressales > Cupressaceae > Thuja > Thuja plicata. The sequence continues at coordinate 843,387 of MU223540.1, forward strand.
TAGTTATGTCTTATATTATTAAGTCATTTTATTATTTTAATATTTATTTATTTGCTTATAATGCCTAATGATTATATTTAATATTAATTATTTGAACGTCTAGTCTAATTTATAAATAATTACTCATAATATTCGATGGTTATTCGAAATCGATTCCGAATTGGGAACCTAGTTAATACCATACAACACAAAATAGTTCAACTCGAATTATTTCAATAAACATCGTTTAAAAAAAAAATCTTAATAATAATCATGTATAACACATTAACGTACTTGTCAAATGCTAATAGATGAGCATAATTAAGGTTAGTCTATAGAGGGGTCGTGACATTAGCATTGTTAACTTGCTCTTGTAGGTCAATATTTTTCTTGTATTCGTGTAGGTTGTAGGATGCAATTTTGTTGTGCCCATTTCTTACATTTCTGTCTTACTTCAGCTCTTTATAATAATATATTAAGACATTATCATAAACTAAGGGGAGCATTTTGTTGTTTTCAAAATCTGTTTTCAATAGTATCTGCTTCATGAAACACTTTCTTCTTAACTTGGTTTTGTTTACACTTTTACAGGAGCATCAAATTTCAAACCTTGATTACCTGATGTACTTGAATCTTGCAGCAGGGCGGAGCTTTTGTGACCTGACTCAGTGGCCTGTGATGCCTTGGATTCTGAGAAACTACACAAGCCGGGTGCTTGATTTGGCTGATCCTGAATATTTTCGTGATCTCTCAAAGGTCTATTTTCTGTCTGTTATAAAGTTGTATCAACATGAGAAAAACAAATAGAATCAGGAACCACTTTGTTATTCATTATTATTCGTATTGACACATAATCATGTTTAGTGCTTTTTATGGGTAGAATTCTAATCTTGTCTAGTAATTTAATTCATTGTGAATATTTTTCAGAGATATATTTATTAGCGTCATTTACTTCCAGAGAATTAGATAATTGTTAGTGAAGAACACTACAGGAGAGACTATGTATAAGGATCTTGCTCAATGCTTGGCATCTTTAGTTATCCACATGTGTATGCCACTTCTTGTGCAACATACTTTTACGTAGTGTTGAGCACTATGAGAGAGACTATGTATAAGAGCTTTGCTCAATGCTTGGCTTGTTTACGTATCTACATGTGTATGGCACTTCATGTCCAGCATATCTTTACAAAATGTGGTTGTGTCACTCAAACATTAGGCTTTCACCATACTTTCTGATACTTGCTGCAAAAATATATGTTGGGAGTCTCTTCTCATGTTCTTCTCAAACAACTTGTAAGTTGTATGCAACAGCAAAACTGGTTTTAAATTTGCTGCTTTATTGTCAGTGATTTCTGTGTTGATGGTACCTGTTGTGAGGTTTTCACACCACTTCCACAATTCTTGGGGACCCCCTCTTTCAACTTGCCTTGGCAGCGTTTCTCCGATTTGAAGCTTGGGGATTTGAGGTTTGTCTTGCCTTCAAACGATGTTTGGGTGGTTTTAGATCCCAAGTCTGTTTGATTTTCTCCACGAGATAGAGATTTTGAACATAAACGATAGCGATTTGCAAGATCAAAATTTGGCTAACTCCGGTAATTTTCTAAGAATGGTGATCTTGCAAATCCAAATTAAAGATTTGGATTATTTGATGTGATTTTGTGACGATGGCAGAATTCTGGAAATTTTCAAGCTTAAGTGTGAAATTGATTTCGGGTTGAAATTTGGATTTATTTTGAAATTTTGTCCAAGGCTAGAGTTTCTAGCATGGTGATCGTGTCTAGATTTAAATTCTGGCAAGCTGGTCCTTACAAATTTTTATTTTCAACGAGCTCACCCTTACATTTTTCGACAGCATGACCACTTCACCTTTGATTTCTGGGAGGCTACTTGTGTTTAATTTCAACATGACTTGAGTGTTGAAAATTTTGGAAAATCAATTTTGGCTAAGGCAATTTAATCATTTTGGATCTTATAAGGAAATTTGGAATTAAAATCAAAATTTGAAGTTGAATTTAAAATTTGGGCAATGAGTTTGGTGCAAAAGTTTTAATTTCTTGCAGGCTATTTTTGTGAAGTTCTAATTTTTGGCAGGCCACCCCTATCAAGTTCTAATTTCTGACAGGCCAGGCCACCTCTGTCAACTTCTAATTTCTGGCAGGCCACCGCTTACAAGAAAAAATTTCTAGCAGGTCGCCTCTTACAAATTTTCAACTTGGGCATAGAGTGGAATTATTATTTGGTGAAATAAATTAATTTTTGCCTAAGGCATTTTGGACGATTTAACCTTGCAAGGCAAACTTTGGATTAAAAGAGAAAATTTTGGACTTAGGAAATTTGAGAAATAAATTTGGGAAGGCCATCTCTGTCAAGTCTTGCACAATCCCCTCGCCCAAATTCATTTCTGGAATGCTAGCTCTTACAAGTTTCAAATTTGGGAAGGGTGATTGTGTCAAAAACTTGTATGAACTACGTCGCCCAAATTCATTTCTGGCAGAGTGGTTCTCGCAGACCCTATTTTCTGGCGGAGTGGTTCTCGCAGGCCCTATTTTCTGGCAGAGTGGTTCTCACAAGTCCTATATTTTCAACAAGCTACCTCTTGCAATATCAATGTAAGTAAATTGGATTTTCACCAAGGCAAGTATTACAAATTTCGATGCACAACATCTCCCATTAATTTCGATTTCTATGCCAAAATGATGTCCCTTGCAAATTTGAAATCCTTTGAGTCCTAGTGGTTAATTTCAATGTTTTTTCATGGCTCTTGGTGCAAAATTCAATTTAATTTGAGAGGGCTGCTCCCTTGCAATTTTAAAATTAGTAATATTTAACCCCATGTTTATAATTTTGATTCTATTTCGGGGATCATTTTGATGCAAAGCTCGAGGTAAATCTTGGTGCTGCCCTTTTAACAAATTCCAAATTCGACATTTTAAACCCTCCATGATGGTAATTTCGATTTAATTAATACTTAAAGCCCACATGCTTGCAAAATTCGAATTTAGTTAGATGGGGCTGCTCCTTAACAATTTCGAAATCCCCCCATTTTAGCCCCCTTACTCTAAGTTCGATTTACTTAATGGGCTTATAGCTTGCAAATTTTCATTCAGCCAGCCCTATTTGAAACTTGTGGCCCTATTGGTGGAGTAATTTTAAATTTTAAAAGTCAAAGGCCTTGCCCTATTTGAAATGTGTGGGCTGGAGGGGCACTGAGTTCAATGTTTTAAAGCCAAATCTGATTTAAATTCGATTTTTTCCTCCTTGATTTTCGAAATTGATTGTGGGGCTGTGATTTTATTGTTAGTTTGGGGCTCATGCTTGCAAATTTCAATTCATTTTAGCTCCCCCTCTTTCCCCTTTTAAATTCGAATTTTAATTGGAGGGGCTGATTGAATAAATTTTATTTTAGCCCCAAGTCGGCTTGATTTAGTGGTGGATTTGTTTTTTTCAAGGGGTGCAATTTATTTTAAACTCCCAATTCTCCAAGCAAGTCGTCCCCTTTTAGCAATTGATGGATATATATGAGGCATTTCAAATTTCATTCTTGCAATTTCAAACACAAAGTTCTGATTTTCGAAGGGCAGGTCTGATTTTCTTCAAAGTGGTGCGAATTTTCTTGAGCAAGGTGGACTGATTTTTGTCAAGCATGCTGAGCGAATTCCTCAAGCATCTCCAGCACTCCATTTCCATGTTTGGGCGGCCTCTGATTTTTTACTAAGTGCAGATTTGTTTCTCCCAAATTTGGCGATCAATTTTCATGTTTGAGGGCTTCAAGGGTAGCAAATTTGATTGGGTGAAGGAGAGCAATTTTCTTTGCTTTCACTTCCAGATTTTGAAGATCATTAACAGCAAGCTAAGCATCCAAGTTCGATTTTCTTTAGCACCTATATCAGCCCTTGCTGGGCGAATTCCTCCTTCACCTAGAGCTAATAACTGGATTTCATCAAGTTGGAGTGGAGGTAGCAGCCTTTCCTTGCATCATTTCATGAGGCATCAAGGCATTCTGATTTTCTTTTCTTGCAAATCTGAGTTGAAGGAGCTTGGGCGAAATCAAGTTGGCATCATTTGAGGGCTTCCTTCTTCTTTCTCCACTTCCAGATTTCAGTCATTTGGTAATCTGATTTCCATTTCCAGAATTTTAATATTTTGAAATCTCAGAATTTAAAAGATACATGAAGACTTCTCTTTCCCCATGTCATTTCCAGATTTTTTTATGTTTCATTTGGGGAGAGTTGGTTTTCTATAGGATCTAGAGATGGTAACATTAAGAATGCTATTTCTATAGGATCTAGAGATGGTAACATTAAGAATGCTATTTCTATAGGATCTAGAGATGGTAGTTTATACAAACTATGTAATGATCAAAAACATGCACTAAGTCATGAAGTATCAAATTGTAATGAAATTTGGCATAAAAGGTTAGGTCATCTTCGGTATACTGCCTTACCTACTATAGGAAAGAACTACAGGTCTACCTCATCTAAAAAATGAACATATTGGAATTTGTAAAGGTTGTGCCCTAGGAAAGAACTCAAAAGGGTCTTTTCCTTCAAGTGAACATAAATCAATAGTTGTACTAGAACTTGTCCACACTGATTTGTGTGGTCCAATGTCAATACCCTCACTAGAGGGATTTTTTGTATTACGTAATCTTTGTTGATGATTACTCTACGAAAACCTGGATGTATTTCCTAAAACTAAAAGAATCAAATGAACTATTATTGAAATTCAAAGATTTAAAGCTTTAGTGGAAAAACAAACTGTGAAGAAAATAAAGACTCTAAGATCAGACAATGGGGGTGAGTGTATCTCTGAAAACTTTAAAGAATTTTGCATTTCTATTGGGATCAAGAGGGAGTGTACAGTACTTTATAATCCTCAACAAAATGGAGTTGCAGAAAGAAAAAACAAAACTATCATTGAAGCTGCTAAAGCCATGATGCATGATCAAAACATACACATCTCATTCTGGGCTGAAGCCTCAAATACAACTGTGTACATGCAAAATAGATGTCCTCATTCTATCTTAGAGAATATAACACCTGAAGAAGCCTTTACAGGGAATAAACCAGACTTGAACCATCTAAGAATCTTTGGTTGTCCCGTATACATTCATGTTCCCAAAGAAAAGAGGACCAAACTAGAACCCTCCGGAAAGAAAGGCATATTTGTTGGCTGTAGTGAAACCACTAAAGGATACAAAGCCTATATTCCAGGACAAAGATCTATTGAAATCATTAGAGATGTAAAATTTGAAGAAAATACTGCTTATAAAAATACAGAAGATGAACTAGTCACAGAGTTAGATGAAAATTGTACAATTGAAAATCAGAGGGAGAATATCATAGAAGATCATGAACCTACGTCATCTAATTTTGAGAATGCTGAAATTCCTAACAACAAGAAAAGGCCACTATGGGCAAGAAAGATGATTGAGGAAAATAGTGTGGAACCTAATGATATATTCAAAGAGAATAAGAAAACAAGAAGTAAAACATGCTATGTTGCACTCCTGACTGAGCTTACAAAATCTGAACCATCAAATGTTGAAGAGGCTTTATCATGTCAAGCTTGGAAAGATGCAATGATTGAGGAATACCAATCTATGTTAAAGGAATGATGTCTGGGATATTGTACCTAGAGAAAAAGATAAATCAGTTGTCTCTTCAAAATGGTTATTTAAAATCAAATATGCACCAGATGGTAGTATTGAAAAACACAAAGCCAGATTTGTTGCCAGAGGGTTTTCTCAAAAGGCTGGAATTGATTATGAAGAGACATTTGCTCTAGTTGCCCGATATACTTCCGTAAGAACCATTATTGCCATTGCAGCATCTAAAGGTTGGAAGATACATCAATTGGACGTAAAGACATCATTTTTGAATGGAGTTATTGAGGAGGAAGTATAGATAGAACAACCTAAAGGCTTTGCTACACTTGATAGAAATCTCCTTGTGTGCAAACTGAAGAAAGCTCTCTACGGTCTGAAGAAAGCCCCTAGGGCATGGTATGAAAGGATAGACAATTATCTCTCCAAGTTAGGATATTCCAAAAATGTAGCAGATCCTAACATATACTTCAAAATATCAGATGGTGATATGTTAATACTGGTTCTCTATGTTGATGACTTATTAATAACAGGCGAGGATAATCTTATTGCAAACTGCAAACAAGATCTTGTGGCTGAATTTGTTATGAAGGATCTAGGTTTTCTGCACTATTTTCTAGGTCTAGAAGTATGGCAAAAGGAGAACTATATTTTCCTAAATCAAGGAAAGTACACCACTGACATCTTGACCAAATTTGGAATGATGGTGTAGAATGGTTAACAATACCAAATATACAGAAAGATACATCAAGCATTCATAGATACCATCCAACCAATTACCAATAATTAACTAACTACCAATATCAATGAAAGATACAAAGTACCATACCAGAATACCAGATTGGCGAGGAAGTGTTTATTCTAATTATTATTACCAGAAAACCAACAACCCATACAATAAACCAAGCACAAATATATAGTAGCCGGTTGGTTGGGGAAACCAACAGACGCACCTCCTCGCTCCTGACTACCCTCCCGACAATTCATAAATAAGTCTTAATACAAAATGACTTTATTTCCTACTACATATATTCCCCCCAAAAAAATTGTCGTCTTCCAGACGACTTTACAAAAGGAAAATCAAACTTGAGAGTTGGGTTGTGAAGACATCCCTGGACTCGGAGCTTGTTCCCGCAAGCGTAGAAGATCCCTTTCAGCCGCCTTCTGCTTGGCTCGAACTCCCTGCAGTACTCATAACGCGTCCATCTTTTTCGCTTCAGCTGTTGCTAACTTTTCTTCAGCTGCTGCTAACTTCTCTTCTAGACCAGCTCGCTCTGTCTTCCATTGTGTTTCTCTCGTGGCTTTTTCCTCTTCCCAATCCTTCTCCGTTTGCTTAGTCAGTTCTTTCTCTTCCTGTAGCTGCCAGAATGTCCTCCTGAAGGCCACCTCCATTTCTTGGAGTGTGTTCAAGAGGGGTGGCTGCTCCTGTTCCCCTACGATGATGCCTTGGGCTGCCCATATTTCCGCTACTTCATTTTTTGTGTACCCACTTTTGTAGAGTAGGCCCCAATCTGTGTGGCACTCCCCATTCATGAATATTGCTAAGGATTCTGCAGCCTTGACTATTACTTCCATGTTTTGATTTTTAGCTTCCTGGATGATGTCCTTCATGGTATGTTCCATCTCTTGCCACTCCTTGAGCAGCCTTGTTGCTTTATCCTCTAATGAGATCCTTTTTGCACCTTACTCTGTCATGGTGTGCTTTATTCCCATAGTGTGTTCTCCTTCCGTTTCCCTTGGTGGTGGTGAGGGTGGTGGTGGCGAGGGTGGTGATGTCATCCCGACTTCCTCCAGCAGTCTATCTGCTTCGTCTAATACGGTGTCGTCTTCAACCTCATTTTGTATGTTTCTTTTGTTCTCCATAGCCTGTACCACCAAGGCCACTGGTTGTGCCACTTCTATCCCCTCGGGTGTGTGGACCCTAATCTTGTGCCCTCTTGTTTGCTGCCCCCTTAGGTCTATGACCTTAGTACGTGCCTGCTGGTCTGCAGGAATGAGATTCGCTACTCTTGGCAAGATGAGTCTAGTGGCTCCCCATTTAGGGATCCTCTGTCCGCTTCTCTCTTCTTCAGTGCTTGGATTCCCTTTCTCTCCATGGCTGCCTTCCGTACTTGGAATGGTACGGCCTCCTTCCGTACTTGGCATGGTACGGTCTTCTTCCTTGCTTGGGATAGTACGGCCTCCTTCCGTACTTGGAATGGTTTGGATCTCTGCATACTCTGGTATACTTCCTGGCAGTGGGCCCACCCCCTGAGGTAAAAATGTGACATCTCTGGGCGTGCCCTTTAAGTGGCCAAATCTGATTTCCTTGTCTGCTGAGTCTGAGGAGGTATCCTCATCTTGTGAACTATCATTGCCCACCTCATCGCCAACCTCCTCTTGGCTTGATCCTTCACTCTGCACTGGTTGGTGTACCTGTCTCGGTTTCTTTGTCCTGGGTTCTCCTCCTCCGGTCTCAAAAGTATCTAAGTGCAACCAATATGTCATGGCTGGTTTGTATGGTTCCACCCTATTGGCTGGAATCAGTCCTCCTCTCTGATCAGCAGCCACCTGTGTACGGACTGCTTCCAAAAATAGTGCTACGGTATGATGAGGCATATAGAATACCTTATGTTTCAATTCCATGAATTCATACAATCTTTCTGAAAGGAACTGTGCCCAATTGTATATTTGTCCCCGGTTCAACCCATCCACTATTGATAGCATCCAGATGGCTATATCGGATGTGCGGTTGCCAGCTATGAGTTTACTCTTCACCAAGTCCACAATGCAATGCCATTCTTTGCTGGCTATAAAAAATTTCTTCAAGCCTCTACTGTTCTACTTGTTGAGAATGCTTCCCCACTGCTGTTTGGTGAGATCTTTCCTGCACATTAAGTCCAACCATTTCTTTTTTTCTTCGTTTGACATTGGAGTTTTAGTGAGTTCCTGTCCCCGGTTAGGTATTCCAAATACCTTGCTTATTTCCTTAGTAGAATAGGAAATGGTTACAGTTTGATGAGAATATCGGATTACTGATTTGTGAGCTTGCCTATCATACCCAACCACCATGGTGCGCAATATTGGCTCAAATTCTTTTAAATCAAAAATAGGCATAAAAATGATTTTATCTACCTCTGCTTTCTGTAAAGCCCCCTTCAGGGTGTGCTGGTCTTCTGCATTCTCCCACCAGGCACGACACCCACTCCCGATTACGCTCTCAAAGCTGATATTGGCAACCGTAATTCTTTCCAAGTTCTTTCCTTTATCCTTTTTGCTTGTCATTTTTCGTTACCTTCCTTACCTGTAATACTGGATTCTTCTATTTAGAATCAATAATTTTTCCCTTACTTGGGTTCCCCACACTTATCTTTACCATCTTCGTTTTTAGAGCCAACCCTTGTATGCTTTTATTGCCAACTGTCCTGCAACTTTTTTTATTGCCAACTGTCGTGCCTCCTTCCACATGGCATATATTCAGTTTGCACCTGCTTGCAACATCCGTACAGTGTACGACATCCGTACGGCCATCTTCCTCTTTCAACCGTCCGTACGTTGTACAGCCAGGCTCCAAGCACAATCTCCTTTGCCCTCCAGTCACCATACGGCGTACGGCCTGAGTGCAGCGTGGGTGTTGCTTGTACGGCGTACTATCAACCCGTACGGCCCCCAATTCTCACCGCCTTCCGTACGTCGTACGACCTCCGTACAACATCCTCTTGGACTGTAATGTTCGTACGGCGTACGGCTTGTTTTCCTCCCGTACGGCGTACGACCTGTCTTCCTCCCGTACGACCTTCTTCTTGCTGCTACCGTACGGCTTTCACTTGTGCTCACGGTATGGTGTCTTGTTTGTGCCTTCCGTCCATATGGTGTACGGCCTGGTTCCTCTCTGTACGTCCTGCTTGGATGGTTTTCTTCACCACCACTTCCTTCCCCTTGCTCACGGCTGCAATTTGTGTCCTCCCACTTCCTTTTGTTTGAGCTAAGTATAACACCCCACTTGAGTCTTTTATAAGGCTCATTGATGTTAGGGTTTCCTTCTATTCTCTCTCCCTTTGTCTTTTCGGTGCCTTTTTCTTTTCCTTCTTTTATTATGTCTAAGTGACATATGGGGTGTATTTCTATTCTTTTATTATATAGCCTAAGTTTGGATCCATTTACCAAGTCTTTTAAGGGATTATCCTCCAATGTGGATAATTTTATGGCTCCATTCTCTCTTACCTCTACAACCTTATAGGGTCCCAGCCAACGTACCTTGAACTTGCCTGGCTTAATTTCATTTTTTCCATTGTACTTAAGTAC